>CABHPQ010156714.1:0-15691 GCA_902168405.1 Peromyscus aztecus | reverse complement strand
TGTGTGTGTGTGTGTGTGTGTGTGTGTGTGTGTGTGTGTGTGTGTGTTAGAATGTGCATCATTATATGCAAGATTATATTAATCTTCCATGCCTGTCTGTCCCTGGTGCCAGCATGGTTCAAGCTTTTCCTATGGTGTTTTTGGATATTGTTAAAAATTATTAGTCTTGGTGTCTGAGAGAATCAGTCTATATCCAGCACTGTTACACTGTAATTCTCCCCAAGCTTATTCACCAGAATGAAATCCCTGATAAATTCCAATCAGAGGAAAGATATAAGAAAATTTAAAATATCAATATTAATAAAGTTGCAAGGGTACAGTATCATAAAAGATGTATGCTGATAACTCATTTATATACATATAACCATGTACAATCTTAAAATGCAATGTAATAAGTGTTCTTACACATGTTCAAAATCACTAAGGTTGTTATGAAGAAACACATAGGCTGTGAAGCAAGTTTTCACACTTGAGATTTATGCCAAAGCTTACTTTTGAACAAAATTTTCAAATATATTATAAAATTCACTTTAAAGTTATGTTTGGGCTAAATGTTTTATTATTTAAGTAAGAGTTAAAATATCCTGATTTTTTTTCTTTAACATCTCAACTAGCATTTGATTATATACTAATGTAACACATCTAAGTATAGGAATCTTAAGGTATATTGAATAAATTAAAAAATAAATCACATTTTTTTCTGAAACAAAAAAGGAAACAAATGAAAGAAAATTGACTAAGAAATGTAGAGGTGTAAACTGTTTAATAGGATGAATAAAATAAACGGCCTCTGGAGAGACATAAAATATTCTGGTGACAAAAGCATCCATGTCATGAACTAGTAAAACGTGATGTAAAGGAAAAGAATGCAGGGGAAAGGACAATCTGTGATGACTATGCAAAGTAGAGAGAGTCAAAACAAGTAACTAGACAAGTTCTTGTGGGCTCCATACTCAGAGCCATGGTCATCCCACCACAAACAATCATGAAGAGGGTTTCTCAACAAAACTATTTTTTTTTTCTTTACTACGATACTGCCTTTCCATCTACTTTCCTTTTCCAATGAAGTCAGCATTCTGTGTCCTTTCAGTATTAGAGGTTTGGAACCTACACTTCACTGTTCTTTACCTCAGCACTCCTTCACTTCAGCATAAATGTTACTACCTCAGGGTACTATGTCCAGGGCAAATAATGACCATAATGAATTTGAAATAAAATCAGATGCAATATGATTTAGACACAAAGAAACATGTCTTGGTCTGGTAATCAAATTTTGCTATGGGATAGGATACTGAAATACTATTTTTTTTTCCTCTCTGACAGGCATCACAGTAAGCTCAAATCGGACCCAGACCAGGATGCTCAGCTTCTAGCACCTTTCATAACTTATGTCCCTACCCCATACACATACTTTGTAACTGAATTTCTCCAGATGGCCTAGTTTTCTGCTGGGTGAAATAAGGAACGAGAAAGCTACAAAAGTAGAGCCACATAGAACAAACGAGAAAAGAACACAGAGTCACAAGGACCAGAAGCCAAGAGCATGACTACATAAAAAGAATGTGAATCCACAAGAGCTCCACTTTCTGAGCAATGCTCCCCATCACAAGGAGGCAGAATTATCTGGTGACTGGACATCCCCAGGGGCCTTGAGCTGACAGCGATCATGGGTAAATCAAAGAAGCCTCTTTAAACCATGATGATGACGATGGCCATGAGAAGGTCTAGTGCCTTCATCAAAGCAAAAGGTAACTGAAGACCAAAGTGCCTGTTGTGAATACACAGAAGGGCGCAGAGCATGGTGACTCTGCACACCAGATAGGAAGCACTAATTTTGTATTATTACAATGAACAACATTAACGACAGTAGATAACAATTGTCAGGAGGTGACTCTCAGCTCTCACATCCTCTGTATTGTGCAGTGTATAAGTAGCACAAAACCATCCAGCTAAGAAGACAAGTGGATTTGTAATACAAACAGTGCTCCTAATCAGAATGCTATGTGGCCTTGGGCTGGATCAGCTGATACATAAGTAGGCATAGAGGAAGTGCCTTTGCTGGCGTGCACAAAGACAGTGAGACTGCACTCAAGGACATCAAAGGTGTTCAGTAACATGACACTCGGCTTCTAGCATAGGGTCCCAAGCTAAGGCTCCTTGATAGCCATAGGGAGAACCAGACACCTACCCTGTACTACAGCATGCTGTCTATATTCTCTTCAATTCCTCTCCATGTGCAGCCACACTACTCTACCAGGAAAACTGACACTACCTGGTCTTAAAATTATTTTCTCAGATTTATCTACTTCTCTGACTTTTCCACTTTTTTGTTTTCAAAACTCTAGCATTTTTTTTCTGTTATTTTTTTTGAGACAGTGTTTCTCTGTGTAGCCCTGGCTGTCCTGGAACTCACTCTGTAGACGAGGGTGGCCTTGAACTCAGAGATCCACCTTCTTCCTGCTAAGTGCTGAGATTGAAGGCACCCTTAAAGGTACAAACTCTATATCTTCTTTATTTGGAGAGCCAGAGAGAGGGAATATGTTACATGTTAGCCTGGACTTACCGTTCATTCTCCTCTTTGACCATTGGACCAATATGTTACTAGAATAAATGCCTGTTTCTTCGAGGGATTTCCAGAAGCCTTGCTGATACTTTTGTTAGAGAAAATCCTACACTGGCAGAAGTAGCAGCACAATGGGCTACAGTTTTAACTCAAATGTTTCAGAAAGGGCTGATCTATATTCAGAAGTGGCTAGAGTTTCAGCACAAATCGAAGTGGGAAAAGTATACATTTATTAATGTGTAAGATCTATGTTTAAAACAAATGTGGGGAAAAAGTATTATACATAGGTGCAAAAATTCAAATCAGGCCAAATACTGACACAGCATGACTTCCCCTAATAAACTACCATGGAGAATTTAGGTAATTCCTATTCCACTTGTACTCATCAGTGCAAAGGGGCCACGTCAAAACAATGGGCTGCAGTAGGTGTGTGCTCTTTTGAATTATTCTTCATATATTTTCTTTCCATTAAAAGGTGAATTCAATCTTGCTACATAACTGTAGAAAAAGGAGAGCCTAAACTAAGGACGATATTTGTATGACACTTTAAGCAAGGTAGGCAGAAAAGCTCAACCACTTCCAGCAGTCACATGTTTGTTTAGTCTTTGAGACAAAAAGAGAGCACTTTTATGTAAATGTTTTGCTGATATACAGAAGAAAATCCTCTGCTTTCTTCTTTTTCTCTTCCTCCTCCCCCTTTTTCTCATCTTCCTCTTCCTCCTCCTCTTCCTCTTCCTCCCTTAATCTTGATTCAGTTAGTGGACTCATCTCTGCCAAACCATATTATAACACCATGATTTTTAAAAAGTCACTAAAAGATGTGATAAGCAAATTGCTGAGGGCAACGTAAGATTCAACCATGTCTGGACTCAGGCTTGTATGGGACACATTGCTAGGGGCCCTTCCCAAGGCCACTTTGCCCTTTTTCCTTAATAGGATTCACATTCTATTCAGACATCTTCCTTCATGAAGAGAGAATCTACCCTCAGTTCCAGGAAAGGAAACAGCTGTCCTGTGTTAGACAGATAATTAAACCAAAAGAAAATTTGGTGCATTTAGAGTCTTATAATATACATGTCTTTCTTCATCCCACTAGGAAAGAAAAAAAAAGAGGCTGCAATTTAATTTTCAACTATTTTATGAAGATGGGACAAACCGGATTCAAGGTAAATTCAAAATTATGGAGGTATAGCCAAAATTATAAACTCCCAAGATACCATGATATTGTGGGTCCCTTTTCTATACTACCCCCTCCTATCTCTTCCCCCTTACTTAAATATGCCTGCTACTCTCCTTTCCCCTCCCATTTCTGCCTCCTTTGCCTCCTAAGAAGTATCTGGATCATGTGGTTTTCTTGAGCCCTCTCATCAAAATTAGTATCACCTCCAGACATCTTAGGTTTTTATGCATATGCCAAAACCACAACATTCAGTGTTAAGTATCTGCTTGAATCCTCAATAACTATGCATTCTGCACAGAGCAAGCAATGCCACAGGGATTATTATTTCTTTGTCAGGCTGACCTCAAAAGCTTGGGCACAAGTGGTGTACTTGCCTCAACCTTCCAAATACAAGGTACAGTAACTAGGTTCCAATGAGACATTCAGAAGCTAATTGATACATAGTCATGTCCATGCAAACTCCTGAGTAGTGTTCACATATGTAAAATACAACGGTTGTTCATGAGTTTGATAGTCATCTAACTTTTAATTGTCTCATCCCAACATGAACCTCAAATCGTTCTGATCTTTGGAACTATTCTATAGACAATAGGGATGAATCTGGATTGTGTGTTTCCTGTGTGAATCATCTGTAATACCAAAGTTATAGCCATAACAAACTAACTTTTCCACTGTAACTTCATTTAATTCAGGAATTCATTTGAGGTAGTTTTTTTTTCTTTTGCTGCTATTTGTTATTCATTTATTTTCAATAAGACAGAGTTTTTCTATGTAGCTCAGGCTGACCTCAGACCCATAGTCTTCCTCCTCAGTCTCCCAAGTAGAAGTCTCCCAATCTGCTAGGATTGTAGGCATGGGTCCCCATTGTTGGGGACCTTTAACTTTCATGGTGGCAGATGTCTTTGAGGTGACTGAACTTCCCACAAACCTTCTATAGGAAGGAACTTCCTTCTACCTGAGCACTTCAATGCACTGCATTTCAAAGACCTGATTAACACTATGAGGCCCATCTCTGTCTGTCACAGCTGAGCAAAGCCAGATCCCTCCTCCCAAAACATGTCATTATGACTAGGACACTCCAACTGTACTCTGGGCTTGTCTCCCGTGTAGCTTAATTACATAATAGACTCTACTGGCTACAGTGTGCAGCAGATTCCCTCTGCTATGGTGAAGCCATATAAACAAAGCCAGGAAAGTTCTGGCTTTAGGCAGTGGTCACCCTTCTTAGTAGCTGGGCATATGGTGAGTGTTAATAAAGCAGGGGAAATTGGTCTTCAAATGTTAAATGTTCAAAAAGACATTACTAACATTCTTTCTATTAATTTGGGGATTAGCAAATTCCTGTCTTCCTTAGCAAGTAGCTAAACACACTCTTAGTTTCCACAATGGATTCAAGCTCCCAGTTTCTCCTAAATCAACTAAAAGTAGCAGCTTGGTGCTTCATTTTGACCCAACCAGCAGGGGTCAGGGTCAGAATAAAAACAACCCAAGGGAAGAGCCACAGAAAAACATTAGGCAGAAATGTGAATATAGCAAACATTTTGAAGATGTCAAAAGCCATAGCTTCCTTCAAATAACACCTAATAATTGTTACTGTGAAGGAGGTCTAAAATATTGATATTTCAACACACAATAGCACAATAAAAAAGCAAAGCAAATGCATGACAACTCTGGAGCTGGCAACAGGATACTGCAGAAAGCATTACTGCTAGGAGCAGCTGCTTGTGCTTAGGAAGGAAGATTGTGTGGGCTCCTTGTGGAGTCTTCAGCAGTAAAGTTACAGAGAGAAAATGACTCACTTGTCACATCAGTCTTTATCCCCGCAAGCTTCAGCAGAGGTTCCACCTTCTCATAATAGACTTGGACAGACTCCTTTCTGTGACTCTGAGGGTTGAGGAGGATCTTTAGAGCCTTTGGCCTGCTTGAGAAACCTAAAACGAAAACAGGTAAGCTTAGATGTCCATCAGAATATCATACATGTCTCTAAATAGCATTTACTATTTGTATCTTAGATTCTTGCTTGAGTGTGGCTTTTTATTTTTTTTTTAGCCACCTGTTTTCCTAGAGGCAAAACACAATGCTTTCCCTCTTCAAATAAGCCATGCATTATAACGAGCATGTTGTTCAGAAGGAAAGGTATAAATAATAGCAACTTGTAAACATGGAAGCAATACTGATGCACATTGACCCACTCACAGATGAGGCACTTCTTTGTGGAGTCAGGCTGTGGGCTGTGACAAACAAAAAGGTGCATTTTCCTCTCCTTAGATATATACTTACACTGGAACTGGGCATCTCATGACCTCAGGTCTACCGCCCTCTGACCTACCCAATGACTCCAGGGGCAGACTGAGCAAGCAGGGGTGAGTTGCTGTTATCAACCAGTGTGGTGCATACTGGTGGCTGAAAGGAGACTTGAGGTCAGAGTTCAAATCCCAGAAGGTGGCAGGGAAGAAAGTGCTTTGCTCCTAGGGACTGGGAAGGCATCCCCTCTCAGAGGCTAGTGGTGATGGGTTGCCTCACAGTCGGGACTGAGATTTGATACTGCAATTTTCTGGGCAAGAGGCTTGGCACTGAGAACCCACTTGGAGCAGGTGCAGGGCCAATTGTCTGCTGTTAGGAAGGGGCAGGAGCCAAAAGAAAACTGACGACCATTTCTTTCATGGTAAGCTGGCTCTCAGAAGACAGAGTTTTAAGTTTACAAAAGCAGTCAACATTCGTTTTTACTAAAACCATCACTAAAGATAAATGGAAGAAAACGTCCACTTATATCAAACTCTGTTTCATGCTTCACTTAGGGAGAATATTTTCCTCTCTCTCTCATGATATTTGACGTAATAAACATCTTTTACCAGCACATCCTGTTTTGAATTCAGGGAGAGCTTGAGATGAGCGATAGGACAGAGCCATGCTGAAGTCTTTGGACATCTCTTTGTTTTGATAAGAAGCCTCATGGTTCTCTAGATCACACATGCAGAGACCCCATCCATGCCGCAAGCCTCACTCTTTCCAGTGCTTATATTTGAGTGAGCACTGAGGATCCTGCTAGCTTCCAGGCCTCCTGGGTCACTCACCATCAATCCCCTCTGGTACTGGGCTCTGGCACCTGTGCACTGGGGGGCTCCCCCTGGTTTGCATAGCTCCTGTCCGTGCTTCACTGTTCCAAAGCTGCCCTGGCATCTCTCTGCTGTGGACACTGTCCAGACCCCTTAAAATGCCCTTCAGAGACTGTAAATCCCATCCCAACCCAGTTCCTCTCCTCTCACATTCAGCATTCAAGTAAGACTCATTGAACCTTTGTGTTCAATCCTAGAAAGAAGAGTCAGAGAAGACGCAGCTGGTGCTTTAAAGGAGAAAACAATAGTGCAGGACAGTCAGGACCAGTGGTCCTCAACCTCCCTAGTGCTGCGACCCTTTCATACAGTTCCTCGTGTTATAGTGACCCCCCAACCATAAAATTATTTCATTGCTACTTCATAACCATAATTTTGCTATTGTTATGAATCATAATGTAAATATTTGATATACTGGATGATCTTAGGTGATTCCTGTGAAAGCATGAAAGTGATCAAGGAATCAAGACCCCCAGGTTGAGAACCACTCGTCTAGACTCTCAGAAGAGACATGGAACACAATGGGAGTATATAGGGGGAATGTATGTTGCTTCTTAGGGGTCTGGAAAAGCCCTCTTGAGGAAAAGAGTATTTGAGTAGGGCATTCCCCCACCCACATACCTAGAATGCCTTCCTCTATTACTGTCTGATTCATTAACAATCTGCCCAGGGCTAGAGATTCTACATGATACCAGCCTAACGGAACACACAGAACTGTGTTAATACAACAAAGGCTTTTCTGGGGCTGTTTCAATTCCCTTATAACAACTCAACCCATTATGGCATCAGATGCCAAAGCTGGGCCTTCTTCACTCAGGTGGTTTTTGTTTCTGTTTCCAAGATGCTTTAACAAAAAAAAAAATCAAAACTCTACCATTTGTTTTTCAAGGCTGGCTCCAAACCCCACATCCTCCCAGGAGTCTTGCTTTATCATCCCCAGGGGCCATCCCCTTCACCACTCTGCGCCCAATTTACTCTAGGCTCCTCTGTTACCTAGTGCTTGTACCATCTATACAAAGTCTCTGACGGAACATCTTGGGACTTCCACTATCAGATAAAAATGGGAGACTTGACAGTTACACTGTACTGGGTTTTTTAAACATTCAACTTGACAGGCTACGTGGACGCTAAGCAAATGATGAATAGGGAGATTATGTCTTAGAATAATAATCTTATTTTTAGACATTAGAAAAATTGATTCAGGCAAGAAGTAATGGGTACCAGAATCATCTGGTGACAATCAGGGAAGGCTATTTACATATTCCTAAACTCTGCCCCTTTACAGGACATGGAAGTACCTGCAACTGCATGCCCTGTGAGTCTCTGGATCCAGTGAAAACACTGCTGCTGTCCCTCTCATTAAACCATGGCAGAGTCAGGAGGTGGCGTTAAACTTCAGGCACCAACAGTCAGGAGGAATGCCCTGGTCCATCTACCTGCAGTGAGGCATTAGCCTGAGGGTCCTTTTGTAAACAGACAGTCCCCACACAATTGATGTTTAAAACTCTACTTTAATTTCTCCGTTTTCATCTCAATTTCTTCACCAACACCCCCATAACCTAGTGTGTACCAAGCAGAAGCAGGGGACCAGAGGCTTCATTAGTGAAGTCCCGTCCTTACAAAGGTGACATCTTAATGGCAGAACACAAACAAAGGAATTCAGAGTAGGTTAAAATGTATCTGTCCTAAGGACAAAATTGCAGCACAGGACAGAGAGAAAGAAGAGGTGAGGGGTGACTCCCTGGAAGGGAAAGTCAGGTCCCCCAGAGCCTTACAAGTATTTTCAGGAACTTTATTTTTTGTTGTTTAGAAAGAGACGTATGGTGAATTTTAAGCAAAGCGGTAATATAACCTTTGGCTTTTAAAGGCTCTCTCTGGTCTCCATAGAGAAGGTGAACACAGTAGGACTACAGGAAAACAAAGTCAGTACAGCTACAGCTGGTTAACATTCTGAGTAAAAGACAGTTGTTCTTGGACTGGAGTGGGTGCAATCAATGTTAAAACAAAAATTAGATTATATATTTAAAGTAGAACTGACTAGAAGTTATGACCTTAGATATGGCTCCTGAAATAAAAGTGTCCTGAGGAGTCAAAGGTGGGTAGACATCAGGGAAACAGAAAGGCACAACGTGTATAAGAACTAATGGTATAGTGAGCATCATCTCAGTAGGTTGATGGACTTTAGGAGAGAAGAGATCAGGCAGGTTAAGAAGACCAAATGAAACAGGCTGCGGGGGTGGGGTGGGGGGGGTGTTGAACTTGAGAGTGAGAGCACTGTGGGTGGTATAAATGGGAAGCTAAGAACTTAAACAAGCTCCATGTGATGCTAAAGGGCTCTGGGCACATTATGAATGTGTACACTGTGAATTATGAATATAAATATGTACAAGGTATTGTTGCTCGTATCTGTAATCCCAACACTCAAGGGGCAAGGACAAGAGGATCATTGTGAGTTCAGGATCCACCTGGACCCCATAAAGATGTCTGGGTCAGCTAGAGCTGTATGGTGAGACCCTGTCCAAAAGAACAGCAATCACAGAAGATGACTATGGGAGAGTGTGGATGAAGCAAAACACTCAAGAGCTTTGAAGGATGGACACCGAGACTGAGAGAACATGCATCAAATGCCTTCCAGCATAGTATAGCAGAGTAACGGCCAATAGCTTCAGTCTTTAAGAGGTTAAAAAAAAAAAAAAAACAGCATGACCCAGGCAATTGTACAGGACCTCTTGCAACAAGCAGTGCTAACTGGAGGCCCGATGGATGGGTGTCAGCGCTGAGTGCTTCCAGGGGTGGAGAGAGAGAGGTGGAAGAAGATTCTCTAAGCATCTCCCAGGGTGAATGGTAGAGGCGGTCACCCCGTGACAGGACTGCAGGGGGAGCTGTAGGCCCTCGGGAGAGCTGGGTCACTGCTAAGGCAAGAATGAATCCGAAGAGTCATGTGCAGGTGAAAATGCAGACTTTGCTAATGGTGGGTCATTCATCCCAGAGGACGGAGTGGAGGTGTCTAGAGTTGAAGAAAGCAAGGAACAGTGCTGGGTTAGTTTTGCAGAGCCCGTGAGGATGGTGTCCCTAATGAGTCTCCTGTGGTCCTGTGACAGAAATAGCACTGCTTACAGTTCTGACTGGAGAGGAGGGTGGAAGGTCTGGTCCTCAGCAGTGGGGCTACAAGAACCTTTCTCCTCAAGCACAGACAAAGCTAGCAGAGAAGCAGCGTTGACTAAGGCTAGAGACCTCCATAGCTTTTCCTGCTCAGCTGGCTGCACTGTCCAAACCTGGAGCAAGATCCCAGGGAGGCCTTAGGACTGTGCTTTCCTTTGCCCCAAATGACCTCAGTGGAAATGTGTATTTGAGACCTTTTGTAGACCAGTGAAAGCAAAAACAAGGAACAGAGTTCAAAATCTCCTTAATCTGTCTGTTCCAGGACACCCAGCTTCCCTCCTGGGAGGCAAGCACTCGTAAGGAATCCTTCCAGAAACACATGTACATGCACAAGCAATCTGCATATGTACTCTAAGTCACTATATGTCTTGTTTGCTTTAGTGTGTTCATTTGAAAGACAATTTCGGTGCTAGTGAGATGACTCATTGGTTAAAGTGCCTGCCTCTGATTCTGACGGCTGGGGTTGGATCCTTTTCCACTCTTTGACAAAGGATATGTCATTAGGAGGTCTATTCCAGTCTAGTTTCAATTTAGCATTTTCATATGAGAGAGGTTGGAAAACTGAAAATATTTAGGGCTACTTTCACTTTTCTGTGATCTGGTATTTCACGAAGTGTCTTCTGTGTGTTTTCTTGGTTGTATTAGTTACAACAGTGGTTTGGCCTGTATGAAAATTATTGTTGCTTGTTGTGTGACTTAGAAAGATTTTGCACAGTGTCCTTTGCCTTGGGTTTTTATTTATGGCATTTTTTTAAATGCTGAAATTTCTCAGTTTTATACACTTATCATTGAGTTTCTCTAGCATTTATTCTATGACCTCTGAGTCTTATGTCATATATAAAAGTTCTTAGAGACTTGAAAACCTTCTACTTTTCTTTTAATACTTTTGTGGTCTCAATTTCATATTTTTAAAAATTCTATCTGAAATTTATTTCAGTAGATGAAACAAAATAGAAATTTGACTTTATTTTTTCTTCGGTTGGCAATCCACCTGACCCAACACAATTCATTAACTGATCAGTTGTTTCACACTGATTCTGTTTGTTTCTTTGATTCTTTTTTTTTTTTTTTTTTTGGGATTTTCACTGTTTTGAGCTTGGGTTTAAACACAAGGGCCTTGTGCATATGAAGCATGAGCTTGTCACTGAGCCACAAGCCCAGTCCCATGTCACAGAGTTAAATGCTGCTCTTAGATGCCCACAAATGCTAAAAGTATTTGTATCTATTGAGTTACGTAGTCTGAAACCTGTTCACTTATTCACATGTCAATATCACTTTGTTGTGGTTGTTGTTGATGTTGTTTGGGGTGCTGGGAATTGAACCCAGGGCCTTGCACATGCTAAGTGCTTGCTTGAGTTGTATCCCACAGGATCATTAAAATCAATTTATCTAGCACCAAAAATCCTTCTGGTATCTTACAGGATTATATTAAAATAAAATTACCTTAAAGACTTTATAATGTTCAATTTCTTTTATACAAAAATATATATTTCCAAATAATTAATTCTTCTCTATCCCTTCAGTACCATGCTATTTTCAGATAAATGTTGAACAGTTGTACTGTTTTATCTTTTCTGTTGTTGCTGTCAATATAAATTTCCTCCCATCCATCTACTTACTTTAATTTTGGCTATAGAAATCAAAACTATTGATTTCTGCACATAGCCTATTTTTAATTCTCCCACTTTCCATCACAGGTTTTCCCTGTAACCACTTAAGATTTTCTAGGCTAACAATTACTTTTATCAGCAATAATGATCATTTTACATTGCCTTTTTCCAACTGTTCAAGAAATCCACTTGTTCAGATTCTCTGTACAGTGGTTGGTACCACCTGTGTGGGCCCAGTCTAGCCACACTGATAAAGTGCAGTCCTGTCCACTCTAGAATCTAAGAGGAGTACCTTAGTGTTTTCCCACAGAGGCTTTTGATCAGACACATACTACCACGAGGCTAACATTACCGTCTAGGCTGATCCCAGTTTTCCCTTTGCAGACTTGTGTTGTCATGCTGGTATCGACTTCCTGAGCACACTATAAATAAAATCAGAGTTTCACCTCTTTTCCTCATTGTGTAACATGAATCTTAAAAGGTCTCATTAATAAAAAACAAACCCAGAACCAGGTATTGGGGTGAACACTGAAAGATCAGAGAAACAGAACAAGCCACAGCCAACTTCACTTTCCAACTTCTCAGCTGATCTTGTTTCCTCAGACTGAAAGTCTCTGAGTCCTCATCCAAATGGATTTCAGCTGAACTGCTGCTCAAAAGCCTGAAAGCTTAGCTAGGTTCTAGTTCCTGGTCCTCATGCCTTATATACCTTTCTGCTTCCTGCCATCACTTCCTGGGATTAAAGGTGTGTGTCACCATGCCTGGCTGTTTCCAGTGTGGCTGTGAACTCAGAGATCCAAACAGATCTCTGCCTCTGGAATGCTAGGATTAAAGATGTGTGTGCCACCATTTTCTGGCCTCTATGTCTATCTAGTGGTTTGTTCCCCTGACACCAGATAAGTTTATTAGGGTGCACAATATATTGAGGGACACAATATCACCACATGGTACTGTGAAGAAGCCACTGGATAGTATAATCACAGAACTACTCTAAGCATCACCTGACATTTCAATAGAAAGAAGCACCCTAGTACAGTGCACCAGGATTTCTGGAGGCTAGCAATAATAGAAAGAAGTACCCTAGATACAGTGCACCAGGATTTCTGGAGGCTAGCAATCTTTGTTTAGATAAGCTATTCTAGTAACCCTTACATCCACTAAAGTGTCTACAGGACCAATAAGCTGGGCTCTTCCAAAGTCAATGCCAAAGAAAACACAACAGCTGGGGAAAAAAGGGGAATATCATTCACATGTGTTTAATTAAATGGGAGATTCTTAATAGAAATTAAGTAAAAATACATGATAGAAAACAGGAGCTTTTTTATATGGACCAGGGATAACAAGCAGTTTTGGGGGATAATTGTATCTGAGTATTAGTGAAATGTCTGGTTTTAGAGGTACACTTCAAAGTATTCAGTTGGAAATATTCCACTGCCTATCATTTACTTTGTAACACATTGCTACAATGTGTAACACAAACATAGGAAAGCAGGAGGAACTATGAAATCAAGGGGATGGAAAGACAGGTGCTGCTCCAGTCCCATTTCTGTTGCTGTGATAAAATACCCTGGCCTAAAAGGAACACAGAGGAGAAGAGGATTTGTTTAGTTTCATGTATGCTCCATTATCGAAAAAAAGTCATAATGACAAACCCTTCTTTTCCATTTCCTGGTAACACACACCACCATTTGAGAGACTGGAAATATATTTATTTGATATTTTCAGTTCCTTTTGTGTTAGTCTAGCAGTAGAGCTAGAGGGAAATGCTTCCCTTAGTATATACGAAACTGTTTGCTTCAGAAAGCAGCTTCCATTCTTCAGTTCTTGTCTTAGACTCAGTGTGATATCCCTCAGCTCCACTGGGCATTCAGCCTTCATCATCTCAGGATGCTGAGAAGCAGGTGGCCAAGAGGATGGCACTGATAAGCAATGAAGCCAAGGCAAAATTCACCACTTAATACTGCCAGATGATTCTGCAAGCCTATTTTCCATGAAAAGAATTGTAACTATATACAAGCACTCAGAGACTCTGAAAATCAAGTGAGGCAGGTAGGGCATGGTCCTTTGAGTTTTAAGAAAAGGAATAACTCACAGGACAGATAACAGAAAGGGAGATAGTTTATTTTCTTGATGAGAAAACAGGCATGCCTTCTGGACTGAACAGAAACATTTTCACAGAAGATGGGAATATAGAAACACTATGAGGATGTATGTGAGATCAGCAGCTACACAGAATCCAACCATTGATCAACAACACTTCAGGCTACTACAACACCAGGCATCAGAGTCGGGATCTCATCAAGTGACAGACTGATTAATAGAAAACTATACTGAGACATTTAAATCCCCACCCTTAGAAAAAAATGAATTTCACAGTGGCAGTGATCACTTATTCATAACTGTACAACAGTATAAGCATCTTCCCAGTAGATAATCCAAGATTTAAACAGAAGCATGAGTCAACATTAATATGCAGCTGACTGGATTCTCAGTCACTTGGTAACCTCTCAATTCATACTCTGGAGTAGAGACCTTTTTAGCACGCCAGTTTGCAAGGAACCAGCAGTGTAAAACAGAATGGCCAACTGCTCCTCTGTTAGTAACAAATGTGCTAATATGTACTAGTTTAAACTTGATCTATCAGTGAGTCAATGAACCATGAAGGGTGGGGGTTAATCAGGGTGTTCTCCAAACAAAGGCTCCTGAGAGCTGCAGGGACGCCACCCCCAGACTCACATCTGTGCTATTTTGAGTTCTGTGCCATGGAAATGGCCTGGTGCTCAACACAGTTAAGAGCCCAGAATCCTGCCACAGTCTTGTAGATATTCACAAGTGTTTCACACAGGAAAGCAACCAAATTGTTGGAAAGGTAAAGTATAAACAGGAGAAACAAACTCCTCCCTAATCATAGTGCTTAAGAGCTTCTGATGGTAAACTGTGCCCTGTTAATGAGTAACAGAGTGGTAAAAGCCTTTCACGGAAGATCTGACTAGTTCCCAGCAGAGCTGAGGTGGTGACATTCTATCTTAGGTGATTTATACTAAAACCCATTGATTTCCCTTTATTGTCAAACAAAAGCATATGCGTACTGATCTTTTCTCCTAAAGATATCAACAATTCTAATGCCACAGTTCGACATCAAGCAAAAATAAATTCACATACAGTTTGCCAGTGTAAACGTATCTCTTTTTCTAACAGCTAAAATGAAGGGAACAGCAATTAACAGAAGGGATCGTCTGCTGGTGGAAAGATCACCTCCATACTCCAGTATTTAGATAATAAGGGATCCAACACCAGTTAGATCCTGAGTGAACAAGCTAGAGAGGAGAGACAGACAGGAGCCGGTTCACCCGATAGACCAAGTTACTTTTTACCACCCATCAGATCAGTTAAAATAATTAGCATTTAAATACAATTAACATCTCAAGAATCTAATTTAATGGCATAATTGGACATTTAATCACCCACCAAAGTAGGAAATTATAAAAGTAACAGATAATAATTTCATGAATGTTTCTAATTTAATGATTTAATCAAGTTGTAAAGTTTTACTAAAGTAGCCTCTCTGGATCATTTGTAAGTGCTCTAGCTGGCTTTGATTTTTAAAGAAATGTTTTGGCAGTCTGCAAGGTCTCAAAAGCCTGCACCCAGCAAAGGAACAAATGCCCAAATGAAGAGACAGTGTACAGAATGGGAAAATCCTCATCAACCACACATCAAATGGGGGTTAATACCCACACTATGGAATGAACTCCAAAAATCAAACACCAGAAAAGCAAGTATTCCAGAAAAACAAACAAACTGAATCTACAACTGTAAAAAGAAAAGAAAAAGAAAAAAAAGAGAGAAAATACAAACGGTGAGCATATATGTGTATATATATATGCCTGTGCCCAATGAATACATTTACAACACAAACCCTCTTAGCTATGGCCCTGAAAACATCATGAAAGAGGCCCCAGAAATATTTTAAGAACCAGAGGACCAGGGAATCTGCTGTGAGATAGTCTCTCCTAAAACAAACAAGAAAACACGACACAAAATAGAGGAGTAGGGAAGAGGG
>CABHPQ010156713.1:14568-27728 GCA_902168405.1 Peromyscus aztecus | reverse complement strand
ATTCCAGTGCTCCGGAGACTGAGGCCAGCTCAGGCTACATAATAACTTCAAGGACAAAGAAATGAGGACAACTTGCGTTACATAGTAAGTTCAAGAACTATACAGCAAAACCCTGTTTAAAAAGAAGACTGTGGCTCCCTACGAGGTTTCAGTTTCCCTGTGTCTCTCTGTCGTCTGGCTTTGACATGCTCTCTGTCTTTGCCATCCAGCACCCTCACCAGTGGCCCAGAGCAACTGAATGCACCTGATCCCGGAGCCTCCAAACCCTAACTGAAAACTTTCATTTTGGTAGCTAATTGCCCTGGGTGCTTCATTATAATCACTGAAAGCTGACTAATGAGGACATTTTTAAGACAATGAGACAAATCTCAATTAGATATTACCAAGTAATCCTTGCTAATAGTCTTAGTGTGAAAATCCATGGCAATTATGTAAGAAAATGCATTTTTCATATGCATAAGCATATTCCAATAAGTCTATAGGAGTGAAATGCCACGAGGTCTGTACAATTACTTCAGAAAAGTAGGAGAAAGAAAGTCAAGTACAGAAACCTTTAGTAAGTATTGACTATGGTTATATGTGTTCTCTTAGTTTGGGCTGCCACCATAACATGCTACTATCTAGTTCCAGAACATTCTTGGTCCCAAAAGCAACCCCCAAACCCATTACTCACAGGCTCCCCCTCCCCCTTTCCATAAGCTCTTGGCAGACAATATTGTGCCTTCCTCCCCTTTGGACATTCCACATAAATGACAGAAGCGGTCGTTTGTATTGTCCTTTTTTACTTCCTGTACTACCAACATGCATCCAGGATGGAATACACATCAGTATTTCATTCTTTCTGGTAGCTAAATAACATTCTACTGTGGGTGCAGCACATTTGTTTATTTGTTTCCAATCGATGGACCTTTGGTTTCTTTCCATTTACCAGCAATTTTTAAACACTCATGTATTTGTGTGTGTGTGTGTGTGTGTGTGTGTGTAGACTTCCATCCTCAGTTCTGTTGGTTGTGTATCTAGGAACTGGACTGCTAAGTTAGATGTAATTTTATGTTTAACTAGAGTAACTGTCAAATTATTCTCCACAGCAGCCCCATCATTTCACATTTACAACAATGCATAAGGAATCTGTTCTGTGTCCTCAGCAACATTTGTTATTTTCCTTTTCAAAAATTGTTACAATCACTCAGGGGATGTAGAAACTGATCTCATCTGGGTCTTGATTTGTATTTCATGAATGGTTAATGACATTTAACAACTTCTCATGTATGTCTGAACACTTGCATGTCTTCTTAATAGAAATGTCTTTTCAAGTCCTTGCCCTTTTCTTTATTTTTTTATTTTAATTGTTTTTATTTGAACAGCCTCACTAGGTGGTCCTGGTTGGCCTGGAATTCACTCTGTGGACCAGGCTGGCCTCAGACTCACAGACATGGCCTGCCTCTGCCTCCTGAGTGCTGGGATTAAAGGTGCACCATGCCTGGCTGATCCATTCCCATTTTTAATTGGGTGGCTTCCTTTTTGTGTGAGTTCTTGTAAGAATTCTTCACATTCTTGGGTCTGGAGAGATGGTTCGGCAGCTTAAAGCACTTTTTGGAATGAGGATCTGTGTTTGGTTTCCTCACCTGCACAGTGGCTCACAACCACCCATGACTCCAGTTCCAGAGGGTCTGAGTGCCACAGGCACCAGGCACAAACCCCAGGCACCAGGCACAACCCTAGGCACCAAGCACAAACATGGTGCACAACATACATTTGGGCAAAACACTCTGGCACATGAAATAAAATTTAAATTAAAAAAATATAAATGAATTATTTATATCCTCTTGCTGTGGGATAATGCTTTTGTACACTGGTTTAATAAAAGGCTGATTGGCCAGTAGCCAGGCAGGAAGTATAGGAGGGATAAGCAGACAAGGAGCATTCTGGGAAGAGGAAGGATGAGTGAGGAGACACCAACCCTCTGTCCAGGGAGCAGCATGTAATGGCACACAAGTAAAGCCACAGAACACATGGCAACATATAGATTAACAGAAATGGGCTGAGTTTAAGTGTAAGAGCTAGTCAGCAGTTACCCTGAGCTAATGGCCAAGCAGTTTGTAATTAATATAAGCCTCTGTGTGTTTACTTGGGTCTGAGTGGCTGTGGACCAGGCAGGACACAGGAAAACTTTGGACTACATCCTCTATTTTAGATCTTTGTCATATATATGACTTGACTTGCAACTGTTTGCTCCCAAGCTGTAAGATGCTTTCATTTTCTTCATGGTGTCTTTTTTCTTTCTTTTTATTTATTCTTTATATATTTCACATCATGCATCTCCATCCCATTCATCTCCCCATTTCTTCATATCTGCCCCCTGCCTTTGCAACCTTCTCTGCCAATAAAATAAAATAAAATTTAAGAGAGAGAGAGAAAAAAAAAGAAAAATCAATCTCGTCATGGAAACTGCAGTGTGACACAGTGAACCCTTTTGTCCATATATCTTTACTTCCACGTGTTCTTTGCAGAGAGTCATTGGTCTGGTTCGAGGCCTCTGGTTTCTGCTACACTATCAGTGCTGGGCCCTGACTGGAACTCCTTTTGGATATCCTGTTGTTGCCCTGTGTTATGGAGATCCTGCAGCTTTGCATCTGAAGGACCAGTCCCTTCACGTGCTCCAGCATGTGGATGTTGGAGTGGCCCAACTCATAACCCTGGTTCTGAGCCTGGGTAGTTGCAGGATTGATTAGCCCACCAGGCTCTCCCTTGTCCTCACCACTGGTTGAGCTCTCCTACATTGTTCACTGCTTGCAGCTATGAGCAACGGGCTGGACCAGTTCTCCTGCTTTCAAGGCCTCAGGGTCAGTTCTCCCACACCTACACCTTCAGGGCCAGCTCTACCATGTTGCCCAAAGGTGGCATAGGGGCCACTGTTCTGAGTGCTGCAGCTGGTAATGGGATCAGCTCTCCAGCTCTTATGACCTCAAGGCCAGTTCTCCCACCGGCCTCAAGCATTGATAGGTGGGGTGGGGGTGTGGGGGGCATCTCTCTCCCACCCATGCTGACACACTTCATAGTGTCTTTTGAGTCACAAAAGTTTTTAATTTTGAGGAAGCTCAATTTCTCTACTTTACCCCCTTGGCATTATGTCTAAGACAACATTGCCAAATCCAAGGTCGTGAAGATTTTCTCTTGTGTTTTCTTTTGGAGTTTTATAATTTTGAATCTTAAGCTTGCATCTTTGAGTCATGTTAATTTTTTTTATCTCTATCTCAGTTGTCATTGGCTTTATTTCTTCCATGGTCAGCTACCAAATTTACTTTTCTTTAGATTTCTTTTCAAATATGTACCAGTAGCTAAATATATCCCAAATACAGATTCAAAGAAAGAAAGAAAGAAAGAAAGAAAGAAAGAAAGAAAGAAAGAAAGAAAGAAAGAATTATTTTGAATCTAATTTTTCACTTCCATTATGTCTTTAAATGCTATTTAAATCACTTTTCTCAATTTATTCTGATCCCTCCAAAATGCAATTTAAAGCAATCAGGGTAGGGGCCACATTGTTAGTTCTTGGTCAATTATATTTATGGAAAAATATTTTACAATTTTAAATTTTGGATTGAAAAACTAACTGATACGTATCAACAGAATGGCATGTGTTGAGCTAAATCGTGTGTGCTCTGAGGTAAGGGTAAATATCATCTGTTTGCACATGGATCCTCAGTTCTTTTGGGACCCTTTGTGAAAGAGACAATTCATCCTTTTCCTCACTGAGTGATCTTAGCACCTTTGCCTAAAATCAGTTGACTGCATAGACATGAGGATGCTTCCAGAGACTTGTGTCTATGCAGTGGTCTGCATGTCTGTACTTATGCCCTGTAGTTATTATTACTATTACTATTATTATTATCTTAGCCTTTTAATACATTTTGAAATCATTAAATCCGTGTTTTCCAGCTTTGTGGTTCTTTCTTAAGATTGTCCTGGCTTACCAGGATCTTTGCTGTTCTGTAAAGAGTATTTCCACTTCTGAACTCATGAACTATGAACCAATAGCTGTAGAGCCCCCATGGGACTGGACTGGGCCCTCTGGATAGATGAGACAGTTGTTTAGCTTGAACTGGTTAGGGGGCCCCAGGCAGGGATTGGGATCCGTCCCTGGTGCATGAGCAGGCTTTTTGGAGCACAGTGCCTATGGTGGGACACCTTTCGCAGCCTTGGTTCAGGGAGGAGGGGCTTTGACCTGCCTCAACTGAATGTACCAGGCTCTGCTGACTCCCCATGGGAGACCTTGCCTTGGAGAAGGTGGAAATGGGGGGTGTGTTGGGGGGGGGAGGGTGGGAGGGGGGGGGGAGGGAGGAGAGGGGGACCTGTGGTTAGTATGTAAAATGAATAGAAAATTTCTTAATTAAAAAAAAAGAGTGTTTCCACTTATGTAGAAAAGGACACCAAGATCTTGATAGATATTTAATCGAATCTGTAGATTTGTTGGGAAGTATTTATAATATTGTATTCAAGCTCATGGATATGTGATGTGTATCCACTTATTGGCTCTTGATTTTTTTAAATAATATTTTATAGTTTGGATATAAAAGTCATATTTCCTTGATAAAATTTATTCTAAAAATTATATTCTTTTTGATATAATTGTAAATGGAATTATTTTCTTTTTTCTTTTTTTTGGAATTATTTCCTTAATGCTCAGTTTTGTTGTCTATTTCTAATTTATAGAAATAAAAAAACCCAAAAACAAACAAAAAAGAAATACAACTAATTTGTGTATATTGACTTTGTATCCTACAGTTACAGGATCTTGGTCACCCAAACAGTGCTGGGTGTGGGTTCCATCTCGTGGAGTGGGCCTTAAGTCAAATCAGACTCCCTGCTTTGTGCCACCATTGCCCTGGCATATCTTGCAGGCAGATCGCCACTGTAGACACAGGGTTTGTGGCTGGGTTGGTGTCTACGTCTCTGCTTTGGTAGCGTGCAGAGAGTACCTTTCTGTACCAAAGACCCTAGCACGTCGGGGTGAAGACTCTGTGTAGGCACCAGCTCAGCTTCTCTGTGTCCAATGAGCTGTTTGTGTAGGGTCTTTTTACTGTGTTAAAGAAACTCTCTTCTGTTCCTAGGTTTCTGAGTGTGGGTCGTTGTTGTTGTTGTTTTTTAAATCACGAAAGGATGTTGGTTCTTTACCAGCTATGATCACGTGAAGTTATTTCGCCATTCTCTCATAACACATTAACATACCGTACATCATTTAGTTTCCATGTGTTGAACCGCCCTAAAATTATCGGGACGGAACCTCTTGTTCTTTTTCATGTGCTGTCAGAACCACTTCCTAGTATTTTGTTGACAATTTCTACATCTATATTTGCAAGGGATACTGGTGCGCGGTTCTCTTTTCTTTTTTAATTTATCTGTTTATTCTTCTCTCATATATCACACCCCAGGTGAAGTCCCCTCCAGCCTCTGTACCCAGTCCTTCCCCCGATGTCCCTTCTCTCCCATACTCACTCCTCCTCCCTTTCCCGGCCATGAGAAAAGAGCAGGCCTCCCAGGGACATCAACCAAGCATGGCATAACAAATTACAATGAGACTAGGCACATATCCTCATGTCAAGGCTGGACGAGGCAACCCAGTAGGAGGGAAAGGTTCCCAAAAGCAGGCAAAAGAGTCAGGGACAGTCCCTCTCCCTCTGTTAGGAGTCCCACAAGAACACCAAGCTACACAATCATTACATATAAGCAGAGGACCTAGGTCAGACCTATACAGGCTCCCTGATTGTCAGTTCAGTCTCTGTTAGTCCCTGTGAGCCCTGGTTAGTTGATTCTGTGGGCCGTGTTCTTGTGGTGTCCTTGACCACTCTGGCTCCTACAGTCCCTTCTCTGCCTCTTCCTCAGGATTAGCTGAGCTCCGCCTAAAGTTTGGCTGTGGGTCTCTGCATCTGCTCCCATCAATTGCTGGATGAAGCCTCTCTGATGACAACTGGAGTAGTCACTAATCTATGAGTACAGCAGAATATCGTTAGGAATCATTTCATTGCCTCCCCTCCCCCAAGCATGTTTGGTTCTATTCTGGTCGTCTGGGTTGTTCTGCCTCCGTTTTCTTTTATTGTACTGTGATGACTTGACTTGGTATCAGGGTAATACTTTGTAGGTTTGCAAGTGTTCTTGCCCAAGTTCAATAGAATTCACTAGTAAAATCATCTGGTCCTGGGCTTTTGTTTATTGAAAATTTTTGATTACTGGTTCATTTTCTTTACTTGGTATGAGTTTGTTCAGATTTTTATTTCTTCTAAATTCAGTGTTGATAGTTTGTGTGTTTCTAGGAATGTGTCTCTTTAGAGTACGTTATCTCATTTGTTCCCATGAAATTATTCAAGTATTGCCTGCTGGTAGTAACATTCCTATTTCTGCTCTGATCTCAGTTGTTTTGATTTTTCTTTTCTTCTTCTTCTTCTTTTCTTTCTTCCTTTAGCTAGAAGTTTGTCAAAGTTTGTTAATATTTTCAAACAACTTCTGGTTCCATGGCTACTCTTTATTCTTTTTCTGTCTTCTGCTTTGCTTATTTTTGCTCTAGACTTTTAAAAATTCATCCATTATTTTGGAGTGTGTGTGTGTGTGTGTGTGTGTATACCTGAGTGTGTGTACATGAACAGCATGTGTTCAGGAGCCCATGGGAGCCAGAAGAGGATGCTGGATTCCCTGGAACTGGAGTTACAGAAGGTTGTGAGCCACCATGTGGTCCTGGGAACTGAACCTTGGTCCTCTGGAAGAGCAGTAAGTGCTCTTGACCACTGAGCTACCTCCCCAGCCCTCCGGTCTTGTTTGTTGTTTTTTACTCTAATCTTAATGCACCCTCCCTCTTCCCCCTCCTCTTCTCCCCTCCTCCTGTTTTCCAGTCTGGAGGGTTGAGCCAGGCCCTGCGCATGCCAAACAAGCACACATCACTGAGGTACACCCTCAGTCTTTTCCTGACCTTCTGTATTGTTTGGAGATGAGGTTTCACCAGGTTCTGAAGGCTAGCCTTGAACTAGCTCTGTATCCCAGGTGGGTCTTGAACTTACGCTCCCCTGCCTTAGCCCCCCAAGTAGCTGAGGTTACCCTCAGACTCAGCAAAAGCTTTACTTTGTTTTGGAATGTGGGTGTCTACCACTGCAAATACCACTCTGAATGCTTTCTCTGAAGCCATGGAGGTTTGTTATGCCCAACTTTGGCTCTCATGCATCTCAAGGTACTTAAACTTTTCCACCTCCGCGGGGACCTCTCCTTTGACACTGTGACGGCTGACCTTGGTTGTTGACTGGCTCTGGAATCCACGAAAACCAGAAGTTTCAGCTGCTTTCTTCTTGATTTTCTTGATTGGATCATTTGAGATGGAAAGACTCGCCCTAAATCTGGGCAACACTTTCTGGTGGCAGCCCACATAAAAAGACGTGAAGAAGGAAGCTTTTGCTTGCCTGCTTGCCCTCGCTCTCCCTGGCCAGTTCATTCATCCTGATGCTGCCTCATTCCTTCACTGGTGTTAGAACCCACTTCTTCAGGAATCCAATGTAGACCAAAGACCTGCAGCTCAGGGGAATCGTCAAGGACTCCAGCACCAGACTGGGACTGCTGAGACACCCAGTCTTGGAGACTGAACAGCTACTGGATTCTTGGTCTTTCCATGGGGAAGCCATTGTTGGACTACTCAGACCACAGCTTGTTAGCCATACTAATAACCCCCCTTTTAAGATACATATATATCTCAAATGTATATATATTATATCCATTCAACATATATATACATTCATCCTATCAGTTTTATTCCCATAGAGAAGGTTGACAAATACATACTCCACTGGTGACTTAAGAATACATTTCTTAAAGTTGTGTTTAACATTGTTATCATTATCATTGCCATCATCATCATCATCATTATTGAGTGTGTCATGATGGGAAGGGATATGTACCACCACATACATATGGAGGTCAGAGGACAACTTTGCAGAGTGGATTTTCTCCTTTCACCTCTATGTAGGCTTTGGGGCTCAAACTCAAGTTGATAGGCTTGGTGCTGGAGATTTTGGGGTATCCACCAAAGAAGACCACTTGGACACAGTTTAAGCCAATAGGAAGTCTTTATTAGCCAGCCAACGACTACACTGGGTGTTCGGGATCCCTGAGCTCTGAGCCTTTCTCAGGGTGAGCTTTTAAACACAAAAACCACATCCTGGGTTGACATACTTCAGTTAACAAGAACAGTTAGCCAGAAGCGGAACTACAGAAGCCAAAAGGCAAGGTTAGAACATTTAGAGACTTTCTCAGAACTATGGACTTCGGTGGATTAGGTCTTTGTTTTTGTTTTGGATGGTGGTGCTATGTGCTGAGTTTTATGGCATGAATGGTACTTCCATCATGAGTGAAGCCTGCTAAGGTCTAGGGGCCTGCTAAGGTCTGGTGGCCTGTTACATAACCTTCAGCTCAATCTATCCACTGAATATAATCTCAATGATCATAATTTTATTTCTAGTGATCCGTTTGGTACTTCTTTTTTGTTTTGTTTTGTTTTTTCAAGACAGGGTTTCTCTCTGTTGCCCTGGCTGTCCTAGAACTCATTCTGTAGACTAGGCTGGCCTCCAACTCCCAGAGATCCACCTGTCTCTGCCTCCCATGTGCTGGGATTAAAGGCGTGTGCCACCACTGCCTGGCAGAAAAGATTCTTTAGTTCATGGATAGCTTCTAGATCAGTGGTTCTCAACCTGTGGATCGAGACCCCTTTGGGGGTTGTATATGAGATATTTATTATGATTCACAACAGTAGCAAAATTACAGTTTACAAAGTAGCAACAAAAATAATTTTATGGTTGGGGGTCACCACAACATGAGGAACTGTATTAAAGTGTCTCGGTGTTAGGAAGGTTGAGAACCACTGTTCTAGATGAAGGTCCTCTCTGCTTTCTGTGCAATCCTGTTTAGAATTTGTCTGTCTGTCCAGCACAGAGCTTTCCTGGTGGCTTCACATTGTCCTGTGGTGATGCCCGCTTTCCCTCCTGCTGCCAAAGGCCTTCCTCTCTACCGCTTGGCACTTTTCAGTTTGCTGCTTTGCTCTTTCTGAAATCCTGCTATTTGTATTAGATATTCATTGGCGTGAGCAAGCATTGGTCTGCCTTTAGCAATTGCTTTTAAATTATGAACGAGAAAAGGCTTGTCGGCCATAAGAGTTTAATGTGAAACTGTGTAAGTGAGACTTTCCCACTCTGCAGAGCAGGAGCTGGACTGAGGAGGGGAAGAGGAACTCACTGAGGAGGGGATTGTCAGAGCTGGGCTTGTGGGTTGGAATAAACACAGAGACTGCTCCCTCTCCACACTTCCTCTGCCTACATCTCTCACTTCCGGCCCAGAGCTCAGGTTGATACTAGAATCCTGTTCTTTTACAGACTCACTTGACTTTCGAGAGTTGTAGGTAAAAGCTTATTGGCTTTTGTTTTGTTTGTTTCATGTTGTTGTTGTTTTTGTTGTGGTGGTGTTTTGTTGTTTGTTTGTTTTTGAGACAGGTCTTGTAGGTAGCCCAGCCAGGCACCAAACACAGGTTCCTTGTACTTCAGTCTCCTGAGTGCTGGGATTACAGGCATGCACCGCCATGCCTGACTGTACCTGACTTCCTGAGTTAGACCAGCCATCGTATTAAAGGATGGGGGAAGTCTGTCCACTTTATTAGGTGAAGTACTCTTCCATAGGGATGAGAATCTGTGGGTGTAATGCGTGACTTCTTCCACACCCCTCTGTTCACTTTCCATTCTGAGACTCTCTGCTTCCACCGAGGCTGGATTGGCAGGTCTTTCTGATCTCACACTGACGTGTGTCCTTCAGTTTAGGCTTGGCCAACAGGAAAGGTAATGTCTAATTTCTCCATCACCTCTCACTCCTGCTGATTTTTCAATTTGTTCTAAGCCTGGACAGAGAGAAGAATACTATTTATTGGATTCTTCCAATTTCCTTGTGAAGACATTTGGAATTCCAACGTTGTCAAGTGCTGAACCAAACTGAACAAGTGAAAGAATCTTCACAACAGCCCCTCCTGGGTGCTTTTAACAAGAAGGCTTTGAAGCCTGGTGGTGGTGGTGCACGCCCTTAGTCCCAGCACTCAGGAGGCAGAGGCAGGCAGATTGCTGTAAATTCGAGGCCAGCCTGGTCTAGGATAGCCAGGGCTGTGTAGAGAGACCCTGTCTCAAACAACAACAGCAACAAACAAGAAAATCAAGAGGAGGCTTTGCTAAGAATCAGGCATCATGAATGTGCATCAAGAATATGTTCACACAGTCACTTATTTATGAGTGGAAGACCCGAATTCTCACCTGCTCTAGTGGGAATTTTGTTATTGGAGACGGTCCCTTGTGCAGGCACATTTGCGTGCACTGATGAGTGTCCTGTGAGCAGATACGACTCTCTCCAGGGTTCAATCCATTTTAACCGTTCTTTCCCGTGGAACCAGCCACAACTCTTCTCTGAACTCTTAACCACTTCCGTTTGTCTGTCAGTCAGACATCTGCCATTATTCCCACTGTGGCTCCCAGGAACGAGAGGTCCTAACTGGGCTGTCCTGGCAGCTGTGCGGAGTGGTTCCTAGGCTTGGAACCCTGGGCACAAACCCAGAGAAGCTACTGGGTGGGAGGCTTGCAGGTAAGAAGGCCTGGGCTCCAGGGGGAATTTCCGGGCCCCTAGTCAAGTCACAGCAAAAACGCCTCTACCAGGTTTTCTCATACTCCTTCCCGAGGCTGCATTAAGGTATGTTCTGCAGCACAAGGCCTCCTGGTGCTCAAAGCCACTGTTGGGTCTGGCTGCTGAGCCTACCCTCTGTTAGTGTGACACATTTTCAGAGCGCTAGTAGTTTTCATCGTACAGTCATTTCTCCCAGGAGGCGCCCGCAATGTGGCCAGCAGCGCTTCTGCCAAGCCACAGACAGCTGAGGGAAAATGCACATCGCTCCAATGCCAGCATGGGCAAGCACAAGATGGTCGGCTTCAGAGGTCTCAGCCCCAGAACAACTCGTGAACGCAAACAGATACTGGGGACGGCTGAGATTTCCATCTCTGCACTGGAACCCAAGTTCCAGATGAACCCGAGAAAAGAGGTGGAAGCGTGGGAGAGAGGAGACTGGGGGTCTAGGAATGAAAGAAGATGCGGAGTGAGGCTTTTAGTGGGGCGTTGGAGAAGGCTTGGCTGGCGACCCAAAGATTTTGGGGGCTCTGCAGGGAGCCTCAAGGTCCCTGGGGTTGGTGCGACACCCGCAGCGTTCATGGTAACCACAAGGGGGCGCGCGAGCTCAGGGTCTGCGGGGCTCTGGGCACGGGAGGACCAGAGACACTGGGCTCCCATCCATCCCAGCTGGTTCCTAGCAAGCCACAGCCTTTGGAGAGGTGGATTTTTGTTTTAAAACTCTGAAGCATAGCAGTTAACTTGGCAAGTTCTCATCGATTGAACGAATGACCTATGCACCCACTTGTATAGAAAAAATGGAGATACACCTGTCACGGCCCACCACATAATCTCCTCTAACAATCACAGTTTGTATTAAATAAAGGAAGCCTGAAGGACAGGCCCATGCACACTAGAAGGCCTTTGGCTGTCCAACGAGGAAGAAGGGACTGAGGGGTCATGGTGGTGGTGAGGACAGGGATCAGCAGGCCCATGGGCCCTGGATAAAAGCTTAGGATGGGACAGGCCCCAAGCAATTTTCTACCCTGTACAGGTTTCTGGGAGTGTTTCTGATTAAGGAACACAGATAACCGTGGGATTTATGATCATAAGGTCTTCTCCAGGAGGGATCCTTAATCCGCTCCTCCCTATACAGAGCTGAGTTAGTGTCACCCTCTGGTGATGTCAGCAAAGAGTTTGTTTCTTCAGACTCATGTGCAAATCCCTGTTAACCAACGGGGTGATTTGGGCTAAATCGCACAACCCTTCAAGTGTCCTTTTCTTTCCGGTTACCCTGAAAAATGAGGTAAAGCACCCGTCCCAAAGTAACATTAAACAAGCCTCTCTGTGGAGGCAGCTCTGGACAATGACCAGGACCCTGCTTTATCTCCACAGCATGAGTCTTCAAGTTTGACCCGTCTAGAGCCAATCCCAGCACCCAGTGCCTAGGCTCAGCGCATGCTCATTGGGGCAGTCGGAATCAGGCTGACAGCATGCCTTGTGACAGAGCCTTCCCAGCTTCTGCCCCACAGACTCTGTTCCTGTTGAGGTCCTCGGAGTGACCTCTCTCTACTCCCCCGCCCGCCCGCCCCCCAGCCACATGGCCGGCAACCCCCAGCCACATGGCTGGCAACCTAGCGGTTCATCTGTGAATGCAAGTCTCACACCTCCTCCACTCCCTCTCCATCTCTGCTTCCAGATGGAGCCAGCAGGTGACCCACACCTAGAAAGTCTGCACTGTTGACTCCAGGACCGACTGCTGACCCGACTGCTGGCCCTCTTGCTGAGAGCAATAAATGCTCTTAACCACTGAGCCATCTCACCAGCTTCCGGATGACTATTATACGGGGTCAGGACTTCTCAAACGGTGGAGACGGCTATTGGCGGGCTCCTGTTTGGATAGGAGGTGAACATAGCCCAGCGATGGGTCTGCATTGCCTCTTGGAGAGCTGTACATGATTCAGGCCCCAAACTTGAGCCATCAATGAATATCATGCAGAACTCTACTCTTGCACGTGCCCCGTCTGCATATCGTTTAGCAAATATTTATCCATCAACTAGTATGTTCCTGGTACACCCTAAATACCATGGCTAGAAAATGCCTGGCCTGCTGCCTTTCTCTTCGCCCTGTATGTCTTGTGTGGCTTTATCACTTCATGGTCAGCTCAAATGACTCTCCTCCCCTACAGTCCTTGTCCCCTCACCTTGCATTGTTATTACTGCTGCCATATGAATGTAAATAAGACAAACTCATCATAAGGAGAGGGGTGGTGACTTACTAAAAAGATCTACCCTGAACTGGTGGCCCCCAGGGTGCCAACTCGAGATGATAAAAACAAAAAAGTAGCAAAGACAAAGGTGAACACATTCACCAGACAAAGTATTTCAACTTCCCACTGAAAATTCCAGATAGAAGAGAGAATTCTTATGCTAAGAAAGAGAACAAAAATCTGTCGTCAGATCAAGTCCTTACAGATGACATTCAAACTATGTGAAACGGGGGG
>CABHPQ010156713.1:0-14468 GCA_902168405.1 Peromyscus aztecus | reverse complement strand
GCGGAATGGCTCAGCGCTCAAGAGCACTGGCTGCTCTTCCAGAGGACTCAGGGTTCAGTTCAAGCACATGGTGGTTCACAAACGTCTGTAACTCCAGTCCCAGGGCATCTGGTACCACCTTCTGACCTCTGCTGGCACCAGGCATGCATGTGGACACGGTGCACTTACATAGGCATAATTTGTTTTTAAATTTTATGAAACAGACAAACAGTTTAAAATAAGTATGTTTAAGATACTCAAATTGATAACTAAAGGAGGAACTTCTATAAAGTTCAGAAATAAGACATTCAAATAGAAATAAATTGCTAAGAGATACCTTAGCAAGCAAGAAAGCACTTGACAAATTGATCTGAAATTCAATTGAAAAGTTGTTACTGGATTTAAAGATAGTAGGAAAAAATTAGCCTAGACTATATCACATAAAAATCAATAATTAAAAAAGGACTAATGAATGATTAAAAGAAGTTTCAACATATAAAAACAGTCTTAAAAGGAACAGAGAAATAATATCTAGAAGATAAAGCTGATATTTCCCAGATTGAAGAAGGAATGAATTCTTTATGATGTGTGTATTGTAGGTACCATGCAAAGTAAACAAAAATAAGTCGACTCCCACAAAAGCCACAGGACATATAAGATACCTAGACAACTGGGGAAAACCATCCAGAGAAAAGATAAACAACACTTAAAGGCTCATGTATTAGACTGTCAGCCTACTTCCCGAAGCCACAATGGCTGCCAGAAGACAATGGAAGAGCAGCTTTGAGACGCCTGCGTTTACATGCCACTAAATTAGCATTCAGGAACAAGGACAAAATAAAGATATTTTAAGACGCACAGAGACTGAGAGAATTTGCCTCCCACAGATGTCATTACAAGAGAAGGTAATTCACCAAGAAGAGAAATGGACCTGGAAGGAAGACGTGGGATGCAACAAACAGCAGCCAGCACAGACACAGACAAAACGTTAGGGAATTTATTAACTTCCAACTCTGGGAAGGTTTGGTGACTAAAGAGAAGTCAAATAAAAGCTGAAAAGCGACAGTAAAAACATAAGTGGTGTTTGTTTGGTGTTTAAAATGAACTAATGTTTGCAAGGCAATGGAAATATTAACATTTTGGCAATGCCAAGATGATTTATAGTTAAGCACGTGTATTAAAAGTTGGAGCTGGGGAGATGGCTTGCTGGGTAAAGTGCCTGTCACTCAAGTGTGGGGACTTGAGTCTAGATCCCCGGACACACAAACCTGGATGCAGTAGTGCATGCAAGAACAATTGCATACAGCACCCACAAACAAACAAACATGGAAGGACCGTGGTTAAAAGAGAAGCATTTGATCTTTATATCCCAAGGCGGTGGAAGAAATGTGGAAAACTTTTTGATCAATCCAACGGGAAGCAAGAAAGGAGAGAAAAGGAAGCAAAGAAAGTTCCAGGGATACAAGGAACTAGGAAGGCGGAAATGAGATAAATGTATTGGTTATCAGTGCTAACTGATCAGATTTGCTTGATTATTTTTTAACCCAGAATTATACTATTTCTAAATACATTAAAAGAAAACCATAAAGTAAGACAGGGAAAAGATATATCATAACATACTGACCAAGTGAAGTTGATACAGCAAAATTAATGAGTCAATTTCAAGTAGTCCCTAGAGCAGGTATAAAGGAGGCATAATAATCAAAGATTTAAATTTCAGATCTTGCAATACAGCCTCAGTGTATAGAAAACAAAACTGGAATTACAAGAAGGAATTGATCAGGAGATTTTAAAGCATCTCTGTTGAAATTGATTGTAATATAAAATATGTAATTTTGTTTATGTCAGTTCTTAGCTCGTAAGTCCTTTTCCAATGCAGACCACTAAAACTCAGTAGATCAAAAGATCCTCATGCCAGAGGGGTCTGACCCCTGCCTCTGAGCCACAGACCGGCCTTGCTGCCTCCCCCAACTGGTCTACAGCCTTCAGGTCTGAGGAGAGTCTCTGTGAGATCACTAAAGGGCTAGAGATCCTAAAGACTACAGGTGTGGAGGTACCCGGAGAGGGTGTACCTGGGGGGTGTTCCCGGAGGTGGTGTGTATGTGGGGTGCACCTAGAGGGAGTGTACCTGGAGGGGGGTGAACCTGGAGGGAGTACCTGGAAGTACTTCTGGAGAGGGTGTGGAAGCTCCCCGTTACCTCATTCTGTGCATGTCTCCATTAGTATACTTTATAATACCTGTTTCAGTAAACCAATAAACTTTTCTCAGTCTCATGAAAATTAGTGTAACTCAAGGCAGACATTTTGACAACCCTGATTTAGTCAATTGGTTAAAAAAAAAAAAAGCCGGGTGGTGGTGGCGCACACCTTTAATCCCAGCACTCAGGAGGCAGAACCAGGTGGATCTCTGTGAGTTCAAGGCCAGCCTGGTCTACAGAGCGAGATCCAGGACAGGCACCAAAACTACACAGAGAAACCCTGTCTTGAAAACCAAAAAAAAAAAAAAAAAAAAAAAAAAAAAAAGCTAAATAAAACAAAAAAACCTCTAGGCTTGTGCCTCACATTTGAAGCTGGAGTGGGAGGAAGGTCGCCGAGACTGAGGCCTTGATGTGAGGACGTGACACTGTCTCTAGGTAGATACTGTCAGAACTGAGCGGGCTGCAGAGGGCATCCGGCTGGTGTCTGCTGAGGGTTATTGCTTAGGATGTGGCGGAACCTCTCCTCACCTCCCAAGTGAGAAGCGATCTGTTCCGTGGGTGTATAGAAGGGGACAGGGCCTTCAGCTGGTTTTCCCTTCTGTCTTCAGGACAATAGCTCAAGTAAACAATCTGACGGGGACCCAAGGGATATAGTTAGAAGTCTGGACAAAACAGGGACATGTGTTCCTTTGAAAATCACAAAAAACATTTTGATTGACATCTTGCAATTTTATTTCATTGAGTGTTTGTGCCACTGAGGCTAGACATACATCGACAAGGACAAGGAATACCTAAGAGAGGCTAACAGGGATGATATTTTAGAAGTTGGGAAGCAGACAGACAGAAAGCTGCTGGCTTCGCAGATCAGGAACTCCATATCCAAACTGACAGCGGTTGAGGAGGATGCCCTCCACCTGCACACAGCATCCTCAGAGGGTCAAAGAAGAAGCAGGACTAGCTACTTCTGTGGTGGGAAGTGACTGTGGTGGGGTCAACCGGACTAGCAGGTTGAAAGCTAATTAGGAAGCAGTGCCGCCTCCCCGAGACGGCCCACATTGAGCAGCATCCTCCCCTGGCAGAAGTCTGGACTAAGAGAAGCGGCTGTGAGGGGGCAAAGGTTGTAGCCACAGAGGAAGAGACTTAAGCTTAAGTGTATATCACAGATGCTGAAAATGCTCAGCCTTCATCCGCTCTAAGTTCCCAGGAAGAAGGAGCGGCTATTAACGTGAGTGTGGTGGGGCATGCCTGGGTCCCAGCACCTGGGAGTTGGATGCAGGAGGGTAAGGAGTTCAAAGTCATCCCCGGCTGTACAGTGAGTTTGAGGCTAGCCTGGGTTATAATGAAACCCTGTCTCAAACACAACAACAAGAAAAACAAAAGAAAAATCAGCTACTTTATATACTTATATACTTTGGGGTATAACAAACAACCCATTTACACCCCTATCCATCCGCCCACCCACCCTCCCACGCACTCACCCCACCACACACCCTTTTCCACCCACCTTATACATCTCAGAGCTACCAAACACCTTTGCAGCTTCCAATCTGAGCCATAAGCCGACAACCAAAGATTATGAACATCTGAAGAAAGCCTCTAACATACACATGAAGACAGAGGCAACACAACATATAAAATTCGTGCATACTCTCACACACACATAAATAATAAAAAATAATAAAATCATCTAAAAATTGAACTACTATATACACCTCCTAAAGGCAAAAGAGAAGTGATACATCCTTGAATTGAGTCTTGGGGGAGGGGCTGGCCCGCACTAGGCCAGTGTTCTATCTGTGAGCTCCAGTACAACTGAGCATCCATGAGCTGAGAGCAGGGTGTATTTCTGTTTCTCGCCAACATGTGGAGTAGGTCCAATGCGGTGCACCCTCTGGAGTTTGGTGCCATAGGAACTACACGGAAAAGCACTGGAAAATCGCCAAGGAACCCCCTCCTCCCCCACAGGCTGCGAGAGCTGTTCTCTCAGCTCCACTGTGAGAAAGCCACTGACTCTATGAACCTGCTAAGACTCAGTCTTCTGATTCAAGGGCTCCTGGGAGTCAAATTAGAGTACTTGTGAGAAGCTGAGAAAACATGACAGAGGCCATTATCCTCCGGCCATCTCTGCCCTACCTGTCACTCTACAAATTCCCAGGGCCCATACATTTTAATCTTTAAAAAATATATTACATTTCACTTATTTGTGTATGAATGCATTTATGTGTAGGTGTACACATGCCCCAGAGTATGTGTGGAAGCCAAGGGGGTGTATACATGCCCCAGAGTATGTGTGCAAACCAAGGGGTGTACACATGCCCCAGAGTATGTGTGCAAACCAAGGGGTATACACATGCCCCAGAGTATGTGTGCAAACCAAAGGACAACTTTCAGAAGTCAGTTCTCTCCCTCTACTATGTGGGTTCCTGGGGTCTCCAGTCTCGACAGCAAGCACCGTTACCCTATGAGCTATCTCACCAGCCCACACATTTGAACTTTAAGGAAGTTTGATTTGTGGACAGGGCTGAGGTTTTGGGGGTGGTAGGACTCTCCACCATGAAGCTTGTCCACCGCACCCCACTGCCCAGAAATAACTGAGGTCAGTGATTGTAGAGGGCTGGCCTTCTGCGCTGCTCACAGATCGACCAGAAACACAGAATCAGCACAGACACTCCAAAAGAAAAATAACATGCTGGGTTTCAGATCCTATCACAAGCATAAACATCAGAACAGATGGAGCAAAATTTTCTAATTAGCCTCATAAACATAGATCAATAAAAAAGATATTAGTAATAAGAAGCAAAAGCATGAAAACAAAAAGACCCAAGAAGCAGTGCAGTGCTGGGTGTGAAAACGTCTTGGTTGGAAATAAAATGTTAGATGTGGAAAATGAAGCCATTAAAATGAACAAAACAGAGCTGGGGTGTAGGTCAGCAGTAAGCCATTTGCCTAGCACACACCAGGTGTTGGTTCTTTGCTCTTTTCTCCTCTGAAACGATTATTAAACACAAACCAAACCACCTCATACACCTAGTTTCTATGTCCTAATTTGTGCTGAACTATTGCTATTATCTTCCAGTTCATTAATTCTCTCTAAACCAGTCTGGCCTTGAACTGTGACCTTCCTGCTTCCACCTCCCAAGTGCTAGAGTTACAAGCATGCATCACCATACCCGGAAACGAACTCTTTGCCTGGTACTTATCCCTCCCTTTTCATTTTAACATTCCATTTTCACACTCACAGAATGTATATTTTTTTTCTTATTTATGTGTGTCTGTGTGTGGGCATGTGCACATGAGTGTCCATGGGGACCAGAGTGTCCAAGGGAATCCATGTCAGATCCCTTGGATTTACAGGTAGATGTGAGTCACCTGACGTGGGTGCTGGGAACTGAACTCAGGTCCTCTGGAAGAGCAGCAAGTGCTCTTAACCATGGAGGCATCTCTCCAGCCCCCAGGAGTTCTCTGTGCTGATCAGCGTTTGTCATCCTTCCCGGCCACTCCCGCAAGCCTTTCATTGCTGCCCCAGGTCTGTGGTTCAATCCTTTCTTTCTTTGCCTGTTCCCAACACGATTATTGTATTAAATCTGTTGACTCAACCATCTGATGTCCTTGAGGCCCTGTCTCTGTTGCTGATTATTTCCCCTGGCTCTCTCTCCCTCAATGAGTTTGTTTCCTTGTATTTTTAGTGGTTGATGATTGTGAGTTCACATTGACAGATGTTCATCCGTGGGAATATCTGGCTGTAATAAGGAAGACTTTGTTCAGAAGAGATTCCCCTCCTCCATTTTTTTTCAGGGTGCCAAGTTTTGGGCTAACCTGAATACCTGATCACTAGTGGACCTGCCCACTGCAGGGGTCTCCTAAACGCTAGCTCAAAGCTTAATCTTCTTTAACAAAAGGCTGATTTTTATTTTCAATTATTGTGCATGCATGTGTGTTGTCTGTGTGTCTGTGTGGGAGTCTGTGCATTTGGGTGCAGGTGTTCTCTGAGGCCAGAGGTGTTGAATCCCCTTGAAGCCAGACCTACAGTCCTTTGTGAGCCATGTAACATGGGTGGTGGGGACCGAATTCTGGTCCTCTGCAAGAACAATAAGAGCTCTTAACCACTGCACCATCTCTCTAGCCCCTCAAAGTTTCATTTTGCAAAGTTCATCTTGCTGCACTGTGTGTGTGGGGGGAACATTATACACAGGGCACTCGCGTCCCGACAGCGTGGTTATGCTTCCATGGTGTCAGCACACTCAGTCCCTTGGAGATTTCATTTCCTTGCTGCAATCACAGCTGTGCAAGAGGAACCATGTTCCCCGCAGGTCAGACATGAGCGCAACAAGACTTGTCAGTGTAGCTTGACCGATGCTTGCAGAACTCGAAAGACCGAGAATTCTTGGCTGAGAAATTCCCCCTTATAAGAGAATTTAGCAAAGTTTCTGAGAAACATTAACAAAGAAAACCAATGTACACAGTTGGTGATTACCAATTAGAAAATGCAACAGAGCCAGGCGATGGTGGAGGACACCTTTGATCCCAGCACTCCAGAGGCAGAGGCAGGCAGATCTCCGTGAGTTCAAGGCCAGCCTGGTCTACAAAGTGAAACCTTGTCTCAAAAGAAATAACCAACAGACAACAACAGAAAATATTCACCATGGCAATGAATGTTTAGGTACTTGGGACTAAATCTAACAAAATATCTAAAGCTTTTATGGAGCAGAATCACAAGACACTGCAGAGCACAGAAGATCTGGATAAATGGGGTGTGTTGAATGTTCACGAGTCACATTCCTGGGTTGGAAGACACTGCGGTAAAGATGTCAGCTCATCTCAATTTAATGTACAAACTTAAAGCAATACAAGTAAAAATGCTGCAAGTTCTGCAAAGGCGGAACTTGACCAGCCTATCCTGATACTGAATTGGCAGAGCAAGGAGGCTCTGGAACAGCCGTGGGAGCTGCGGAGGCCGGGTGGGGCTCTCCCTGCCAACGATGAAGATGTATTAGAAGGCAGACCGAGACAGCGTGCTATTAGCAAAGGGACAGAAAAGCAGCCCGTGGATTAAAATAGCCTTCTGCCTGGAAAATAAACACGCTCAATTTGGAAACTTGATGTATGAGGGAGGCCGAATTACATTCATGGGGGAAAAGAAAGACTATTTAATAAATGATGCTGAGGCAAATCGTTGCTTCTATGGGGTAATAAATCTCCATAGACACCACATCAAATCCTGCATGGATTAAATATGAAAAACCAAACTTTCTATTTCTTAGAAGAGGAGAAACAAAATCGTTGTGATCTCAAGTTAGAAGGAGAAGAATTTTTTGAAGCCGAACACAAAACTTCCCAGTTCTAAACAATAACGAAGTTGGTCTCATTCAAAGGAAGAACTTTGGGGGCGGGGCCTACTGCTCCCTGTACAGTCTTTGCAAAGCGCCCAGTTCCTTCCACAGCACTGAAAACAATTAGAACTTTGTTGCAATAGAAGGTACCATCCACTTTTTAACATCTACTCTTTATTTATTCATTTATCTGTTATTGTGTGGGCGGGTGCACACGCTGCAGCATGGCTGTGGCGGTCAGGGGACAGCTTGTAGGAGCTGGTTCTCTCCTTCTGCCACGTGGGGCCTGGGGCTCCACTTCAGGTCTTCAAGCCTGGCAGCAAGCACATATTCACTGGCTGAGCCACCTCCCGGGCCCTAAAGACACTGTAAATACAGTCAAAGACAAGACACAGACTAGAGAGGGGAAAATTGCAACACTAATAACTGTGAGCTGGCATCCAGAAAATACTGAAAAGTTTTACCAATCAAAAATTTTAAATGACACAATTAGGGGGAAAATGACGCAAATGGGCTTTGGCAGAAGGGGAAACCCGGGGCCAGCAGCCGTCCAAAAAACTGCTTGACTTCAATAGTAATCAGGAAATCGCACATTACACACCCACCAAAATACCATGGCCGGATATTAGGCATTTAATATTAATAAATGTTTGCACTTTTAGAAGCAAAAGCTTATGTAACTATTTTAAAGAGCAATTTGACAAAATCTAGCGGAATCATGCTCCCGACAGCCAGCCATTCTTCTCGCTGCCGCGGTCCCCGGAATTGTCATATGCATAAAGAGACCCTGTACGGGAGTGCTCACCATTACCCCAGCGCTGTTTGCAATAATGAACAACCAGAATCACAGGAGAATGGATAAATCATGATAGATCCAGTCGAAAGAATACAGTGAGGCTTTCAGAGTAAATGAACAATGGCCCCATATATCAAGGCAGATGTCTAACTCCACGGTGCCTGAAGAATGTATGCCGTGTGGTGCCATTTATAAAAAGTTTCAAACCATGCAAATGGCTCTTTATATTGTTTATGGCTGTGATTACTATACGTATAAAACATGGATGGGAGGTAAACACAACAGAACGTTAAAAATTGATAATGTCGATGAAGTGGGCACATGGGGTGTTTTAATATATTACTCTTCTTACTCAACACAAGTTTTGAAGTATTTCATTTAAAGAAATCACTCTACAGCTGTATGGGAAATGGAAGGAAAGGAAGCAATGCCTAGGGGTGGCTTTTGCAGGAGCATATAGGTGTGAGGTGACGCGTGCTGAATGAGGAAGGAGTAAGGAGATGGTATGGAAGTTCCCTTTTTGTAACTGTGGCAGTATCGGAGGCGGAGTAACTTTGCGGAGAAAGAGGTCTGTTCAGAGCACAGTTCTGGGGCTGTCAGTCTAAACAGCATGATGCAGGCCCTGGAAAAGGCTGAAGTCCCTTCGAGGCACCACCTCATGGTGGGCAGCAATGGCAGGGGCATGCATTCAAGGAAGCAGGAGGCCAGAGAAGTATTCAGGGATTTAGCTCATTTTTATAACACTCTTGCGGGAAGTCAGAGGCACCACAATTCTTTATTGCTTCCAAGAGCTACAGCTTACATGCCCTGAAGACATCCCTGTGTGCACCACCTCTATACAGGCACACAGGGGATGGAGCTTCTAAATATGATGCAACTGTGGGCGAAACACTCAAACCTCTGCAGAGAAAGGATGACTTAACATTTTGTACTGTAATTATGAGTTTCTTTTTACCTTATTTTGGTTTTGCTTTATACAACTCTGTAAATAGGGAAGCTAAGTTAAAAGTTTGAACATATGACCATTTCAAGTACTCTCACAGGGGAATGTAATAGAATATTATTTTAAGGTATGCTGCTTTTGTTTATGTTGTATTTGTTTAACTCTGTGAAACTGTGTTACTGTGCCTGTCTAAAACACCTGATTGTCTAATAAAGTGCTGAATGGCCAATAGCAAGGCAGGAGAAAGGATAGGTGGGGCTGGCAGGCAGAGAGGATAAAGAGAAGGAGAAATCTGGGAAAAGGGACAAGAGAAAAGAAGTAGCTAGAGAAGGAGGAGGACTCCAGGGGCCAGGCACCCAGCTACACAGCAAGTCACAGAGTAAGAAACAAAGAAAGGTGTACAGGAATAGAAAAAGAAAAGCCCAGAGGCAAAAGATGGAAGGGATAATTTAAAGTTAAGGAAAGCTGGCTAGCAACAAGCCAAGCTAAGGCTGAGCATTTATAAGTAAGAATAAACCTCCATGTGTAATTTATTTGGGAGCTGGTTGGCAGGTCCCCCCAAAAAGAGCCCAAACAAACAACAACAGGGGAGAACATGCAAATCAACCTGGTGGCTTTGCTGGTCCTTTGGTAACAGCTACACTGCTGGTTAAACCCACATTGCCCCCATGCAGAGGCAGCACAGCGGTGAAAGCCATATCCCACCGAGGAGGGTGAGCGCATGCACCACAGTACATCCTTGGGCTGGCATTCATCATCCCTCAGCTCTTTCGAGATGATGCCTGGAAGTCGTGAGGAGTGCCTACAACCCAGGAGCAAACCAAGAAAGGGTCTGCTTTTAAAGCGCAGTGAAACAGTAAGAGCCCCCAAAGCAAACGCAGTTCCTAGAGGTGGAGAACAATCACAGCCCCACTGCCTTCTCCAGTCCTTGTGCCCAGCAGGCCCTGAGACCTGGTGTGTCTCCTCGCTTAGCAGTCATGAGTCATGAATGAGAACAGTAAGTACTGACAAGTATCTCAAGATACTCAGAAAGAAGCATGGGTGAAAAAAGGGAAGTCCTGAACCGGGCTTGGTGGTGCCTTTAATCCCAGCACTCGGGAGGCAGAGGCAGGCAGATCTCTGTGAGTTCGAGGCCAGCCTGGTCTACAGAGTGAGTTCCAGGGCTACACAGAGAAACCCTGTCTGGACAAATCAAAAACAAAACAAACAAACAAACAAACAAAAAAGGGAGTGTGCAACATTGCATGTTTTTAGGAAAGGAAAGTTATAAATTAAAGTCATACATTTTCTGCAGACACATAAAATTCTTTCTTTCTTTCTTTTTCTTTTCTTTTTTTTTTTTTTTTGAGATAGGGTCTCATGTAGCCAAGATTGGACTTGAATTCCCAATCCTCCTGCCTCAGCCTTCCAAGTGCTGGGATTATAGGTGTACTGTACTACATACACTCAACTGAAATGTATTTTCAGTGACTTGGAAGGTGATCACTTAAAATTTTTTCACAAAATTATTCTTTGACAATTTCATGCATTAATATCATGTATCGCAGTCATATTGACCCTCATGACCCTCTCTCACGCCCTCTCCGCCCTTCCTGATCCCCTCTTCCCAGCAAGTCCCTTCCTACTTCCATCTTTTTTTTTTTTTAAGGATCTAAATGAGTTTAATCAGGATTGTTTGCACGAGACCCTGCATGTGGGGTTATTTATAGAGCTTGGGCAGCTGACCTGGGACCCCACCACTGAAGAAAAGGTCTTCCATTCCCCAGCGCCCATTAGCTGCCAATAGGTCCTCCAGGAGGGGCGGGGCCTCGGAGGCCCCTCCCACATCTGTGCAATACTATTAACCAGCTTGGACTTTTCGAAAGATGATCATTTTTAAATGACCATACAATTCATAATGGCATGTCTCCTGGTGAGGGAAAGAGATTGGGTAGGGAGGAGGGGGTCGGGTGAGATGGAGTGGAGGTGCTGTTACCAGGTAATTTGTCTTGTTAATTAGAGAACTTAGAAACCAACTCAGAATGACGCTGGAGGACAATTTTATTAGCGTTTAAGGGAAACACGACAGGTCAGGCAAGCTGAAACTTTCAGTAGCTGCTAGAAGGGGAGGATGGGGGGAACACCAGGCCTTTTCAATCAGGCATGGAGGAGGAGGAACTGTGGGAAAGCCCGGAGTGTCAGGGAAAGCATGCTGATGTCCACAGCATCCGAAAGAAAAGGGTGGTAAGAGGGAAGGGAAATTCGGCATTTTGAGGTACAGCTCAGGAAGTGGGTGTGATTAACAGTGCTCCACGGAAGCGCTATAGTTGACTGCACTGTGGCGGGGAGGGATTCTGAGAAGATAAGTACGTTTCTCACTAAGGGAATAGTTGTTCCTCTCTACTCTTAGCATATCTTCAGGAAAAACCGGATTTTCTGCGGGTGGGGTGACATGTATCCTGGCCAGGTGTCTAACTCTTAATGTATTTGTTAGTTTGTTTTACATTTGTAAGCTTTTAAATTTTTTAAAAAGAAGTTATGTGTATGGGTGTTTTGTCTGCATATGTCTGTGCACCACATGCATGCTTGGAGGCCAGAAGAGGGCATTAGATCCCCTGGGACTGTGGTTACAGTTACAGCCTCTGTGTAGGTGCTGGGACTCGAACCCAGGTCCTTTAGAAGAGCAGCCAGTTCTCCTAATGGTTGAGCCATCTCTCTAGCCTCCTCCCCTTTTTTACGGTTTTAAAAACTTATTTTCTGTGTATATTTGTGTATGACATGTGTGTGGGGGCGGGTGCACGTGGTCTAGCTTGCGTGTGGTGGTCGGAGGGGAAACTGTGGGAGTCGGTTCTCTTCTTCTACCTTGTGGCCCTTCAGCCAAACTCAGGTTGGCAGATTTGCCCGCAAGTGCCTTTACCCACAGAGCCATCCTTTAGTTCACCATCCTTTTTAAAACACTATTTTATTGATTGATTGATTGATTGATTGAATGATTGTGTGTGAGAGCACATGTGGAGGTCAGAGGAAGTCCTGTGGGAGTCTGCTCCCTCCTTCCACCATGTGGGTTTCAGGGATGGAATGTCAGTCATCAAAGGGCTTGATGGCAAGCACCTTTACCAACTGAGACCTCACGGGTCCTTTATTAACTCGTTTGTTTGTTTGTTTGTTTGTTTGTTTGTTTGTTTGTTGAGACAGGGTTTCTCTGTGTATCTCTGGCTGTCCTGGAACTCACTCTGTAGACCAGGCTGGCCTCAAACTCAGAGATCCACCTGCCTCGGCCTCCCGAGTGCTGGGATTAAAGGCGTGCGCCCCCACTACCTACCTCTTTATTAACTCTTAAAGGAGGACAATATTATGGGATATTTTAGTCTTTGGGACAGATCAGAGAACCATGATGAATTAGAATCAATTATTTTGATAAGGAAGAAGCAGTTTTCTATTAATAGGCCTCAATAAAACCCTATGAAAGTTCCACCTTTTCATTTGTTAATTAACATTTTTTTGTTTTACAAAGTCTTACTACTTGTATCCCTGGCTAGCCTGGATCTCACTATGTAATATAGACCAGGCTGGCCTCAAACTAAGAGAGATCCACCTGCCTCTGCCTCCCAAGTGTAGGGATTGAAGGTGTGTGCCAACACCAGTAATGACATTTTAAGGGGGCAATTGTGATGCTCCCATTTCCAGAGTTACCAGTGAAATAGGAGGTGTGGTCCAACCTCAAAGGCCTCCAAGGCTGACAATCCCTAACAGCTTTATTCATTACGTCTAAATGCTGAGGTAAGGGCCACTGTACTATTTATCGCATACATTTTCCCTGTGTAAACATAAAATACAAAGCAGAAAAACCAAATGCCAATATGTGATTTCTTGGGTATAAAAATATAAATAATGTCATCTTTATACCCCCGTGCTTCCTGTGGTAAGGTTTTAATTTAAATCCCCTTTTATAGTTTGTCATTCCAGGAGGTTATGAAGATCAAGGCAAGCATATACCACCTATCTTAAGAACTCTTGGAGACCCAGTAAACTCTTCCTAATCTTAGGAAAGGAAATGAGATGGGACCTGGCAACAACCGCTTTGGGAAAACTCGTTATGAAGTGGTGTAGGCACCAGTCTCTTGCTGTGCTGGCTTGTGGCGGTGGCTGTGAGCTGGAGATGGAACCTGTCACTCAACAGGGTAGAGGTGGAGTCAACCATTGCCAAGAAGCCAAGCTTTTAAGTAAGGCCTTCTTGAGCTCCAAGTCTCAGATATATCACTTACAGTGCTCAAGCCTCGGTTTTCTCATCTATATGATGGGAAGTAATGTTCACCGTGCAGAGGAGACTGTAACCACCAACCCAGAACTGCTTTCAGTTAGCTCTCCAGGCACCTACCTCCTCCACCACCACCTTCAAAATTCAAGATTATCCCCCCTTTCCTGGGATTTGGGGGACATAGGAATGTTAGAGGATGAGAAGAGGCATTGTGGAAAGGGGAAAGATGGGTTGCACAAAGGATTGTTCTGACTGAATGCAAGGGCAAAGGGAGCAGCCAGGGCCTGGGTTCTGGTGGTGGCACTATGTGCACATAGGAAGAGTGCCCTCCGCCCCCGGGGAACGCCTCAGCATCCACTGGGTGCTGGGGTTTCAAATAATCCTCCTATGATGGCTTTACCAGAGCTACCTCGGAGCACTTTCCAGAGCCCCATCTCTACCCGGCAAACTGCCCCCACAGGAGCCCCTTTCTCCCTCCTCGTTTATCTCATAATAACACTTGATGGCTCATTAACTCCAGAACATAAATCAACCTAAGACTAGTTCCCCCTCTGGGGAAGCTTAGGCCTCCGTCCCATCCCGAAGAGCAAAGGGAAGATGAGCTGAGGAGACGAGAGGGGACGCCAGTGCAGCAGGTGTGTCTGCTGGCGTATAGCAAAGGCGCTTCCGCCAAACACGGCAGAGTGGAGGCATTGATAATAAATGCGGCAAACTGCTGAGTTCAACAACGTTAAACATGTTTATTGCAGGAATTATCTGAACCATTCAATTCTACACACTGTGCAAATCTTCAAGGAGAGAATTTTAAAAGAATTTTTCAATGAGGACTGTAGACAGATTCCTAAACTTGCTGAACCATAGGGCCCTTGTTCTAGGAACACCCCAGCAATTCTCTGAAACGGGAGCCCAAGGAATGCCATTTCTGCAACTGGATTCTGGGTGAACAGGCCATGTAACTGGATTATGGCTTTCTCTCTCTCTGTCT
>CABHPQ010156712.1:20482-40246 GCA_902168405.1 Peromyscus aztecus | reverse complement strand
AGTGAACAGTTCATGACCTGAAAATTGAAAAAGAAGCAATGAAAAAGAAAAAAAACAAGCGGATGATGTAAATGGAAAATCTGAGTAAATGAACAGGAACTACAGAAGAAAACATAACCAACAGAATACAAGAAATGGAAGAGAGAATCTCTGGCATGGAGGATAAGATAGAGGAAATAGATTTGTCAGTCAAAGAAAATACTAAGACCAAAACAGTCATAACACAGAAGGTCCAGGAAATCTGGGACACCATGAAAAGTCAAAAACAGAAATAGAAGAAGGACTATCAAAGGCACAGAAAATATATGCAACAAAATCATACAAGAAAACTTTCCAACCTAAAGAACGAAATGCCTATGAAGATAGAAGGTTACAGAACACCAGATAGATTAGACCCTGAAAAAAGGTCCCTTACCACAAAATAATCAAACCACTAAACATACAGAATAAAGAAAGAATATTAAGAGCAGCAAAGGAAAAGGGCCAAGTGACTTATAAAGGCAGACTGATCAAAACAGCCCCCAACGTCTCAATGGAGACTCAGAAAGCCAGATGGTCCTGCACAGACATTATGCAGAAACTAAGAGACCATGGATGCCAGCATTGACTACTATATCCAGCAAAACTTTAAATCACCATTGACAGAATACACAACATATTCCAGGACAAACCAGATTTAAACAATATCTATCCACATATCCAGCCCTACAGAAAGCAATAGATGGGAAAATTCAACCTAAGGAAGTTAGATGCACCCAACAAAATACAGGCAATAGACAGCCCCAAAGTAGGAAATCCCAAAGAATGGAAATACACACACTACCATCAAAAAACAACAGGAATTAACAATCACTGGTCATTAACTTCGCTTGGTATCAATGGACTTCATTCACCTATAAAAAGACAAAGGCTAACAGAACGTATATGAAAACAGGGTCCATCATTTTGCTGCATACAAGAAACACACCTCAAATTCAAAGACAGACATTACTTCAAAGAAAAAGGGTGGGGAAAGTCTTTCCAATAAAATACAATTAAGAAGCAAGCTGGTGTAACTATCCTAATATTTAACAAAATAGATGTCAAACTAAAATCAATCAAAAGACTTCAGCAAGAACATTACATATACAACAAAGGAAAACTCCAACAAGATAAAGTCTCAATTCTGAACATTTAGGCCCCAAATACAAAGGCTTCCATATATGTAAAAGAAACATTACTAAAGCTTAAATCACTTATCAAATTCCATACATTAGTATTGGGAGGCTTCAACATCACACTATCATTAATGGAGAGGTCTGCCAGACAGTAACTTAACAGAGAAATAAGGGAACTAACAGATTTTATGATTTCTGAGAATTCAATGAAAATGAATGTACAACATATCTAACCCCATGAGACACTATGAAAGCAATGCTAAGAGAAAAGTTCATAGCACTAAATGCCCACATAAAGAAGTGGGAGAAATCTCACACTAGTGACTTAACAGCACACCTGAAAGCTCTAGAACAAAAAGAAGCAAACATACCCAGGAGGAATGGATGCAAGGAAATAAGAAATTGAAGGCTAAAATCAATAAAATAGAAAGAAAGAGAACAATACAAAGAATCAATGAAACAGAGTTGGTTCTTTGAGAAAATCAAGAGAAACAAGCCCTTATCCAAATGAACCAAAAGGGAGAGAGAATATCCAAACTAACAAAATCAGATGAAAAGGAAGACATAACAACAGGCAAAGTAATTCAACCCATGGTACTTTACAGCCTGGAATTCCTTTACCTTCTTGACTAAGGAGGAAGGAGGAGGAGGGAAGGATGAGGAGGGGGACGAGGAGGAGGAGGAGGAGAAGGGGGAGGAGGAGGAGGAGGAAGAGGAGGAGTAGAAATTACACCCACTTGTCTATTAGTGGCATGGTTGTAATGAAGGCAACCAACCCCTCTATTTGTTCTTGAATGTAGTTCCACAGGAAGGAATTCATGGTGCTTTAAGTTCTCTCAAAAATTCATAATTTAGAACCTTTGAAAGATTGCTCAGTGGTTAAAAGCACTGGCTGTTCTTCCAGAGATCCTGAGTTCAAATCCTAGCAACCACATGGAAGCTTACAACCACCTGTAATGAACACTGGTACCCTCTTCTGCACCATACATGTAGGTGGAACACCATATGCGTAATAAATAAATAATTCCTTTAAAAACAAGAGATTTGTGAGATAGGGCGTCTGTTTTAATTTATTAAGAAATTTTATTATTCATTTTACATACCATTCACAGATCCTCCTCTTCCCTCTTCACACCCTTCCAGCCATGTCGCACACACCCACCACCCATTTCCTCCTACAAAAAAGTAAGATCTCCCATGGTGTGTCAGCAGAGCCTGGTACATTCAGTAGAGGCAGATCCAAGCCCCTCCGCCTTTCTCGAGGCTGTGCCTGATGTCCCACCATCAGTAAGTGGGCTCCAAAAAGCCAGCTTATGTACCAGGAATGGATCATGATCCCTTGCCAGGGATCCATTAAGCAGATCAGGCTACACAACTGTCTCCATTATGCAGAGGGCCTAGTCCAGTCCCGTGGAGGCTTCATGGTTGTTGGTCTAAATTTCATTAGTTCCCACTATTTTGGTCAGGTTGTTTCTGGAGGTTTACCCATCATGAAGATAGGGGGTCTTAAGCCCTTAAGGAACTGGCAGCAATAGTTTTGCTAACTTGACATGGGACCAAACAGCATTCTAATATTTATATTTGTACAAACTGCAACTTCCATCATTGCATAAACTTTACACACCAAATTTCCCCCTTACAATTTTTGTTTCACCTATATTTTATTACCCCTGCTCCTTAAAAGCATTTCCCACCTTCACAATATGTTTCTAGCTTCCTCAATTCTACAAATTTACCAAGCTAAACAGACAAATCTAAGGAGTCAAAGCTAGTGCCCACATATGAGAGAGAACATTTAGCATCTGTCTTTCTGTGCCTGGGTACCTCAACATTTCATCATGTATGAGAGGGTTTCCTACAAAGACATGGTCTTCTCTGAGGGATTACTCACATTTAACAGTTCTACGGGGTGTGGGGAGATGTGCTTTCTTCAATGGTGTAGCCACTAATAATTTGTCCATGCTCCAAGTAAATAACCTCCAACCAATGTTCTGGTAAACTCTAATTAAACACTGTGAGTCACACACAATGCAGGACACAAAAGCAAGAGGTAGATGTATTGAGAAGAACAGTTACACTCAGAAATGCAGTGGGATGAAAAAGTAGAATGGAGAGGTAAAATAAATAAGACATACTACGTAAATGTATGAAACAATCAAATGGTTTTAAAATTAAGATGAAGGATACCCTGCAGTGAACTGCTTTCTCTTGGAAATGTCATGAACACATGCACATAGAGAAGCTGTAGTTACCTGCACAAGACCTTCCTTATCAGCCTCCCATCATGGGTGGAGGTGGGACTCATAAGGCCCCAGCCATATCAGGGGAGCTGAAGACACTTCCTGCTTATTTGAGGAAGGGAGTCATATTCCTCAATGATTTAGGGAATCAGTAACCTGCATTTATACAAATAAGTAATCATCCACTCATGCTCATGCAATAAGCTTTAATTAAATCCCATGGGGCATTAAAAATAAAGACATGAAAGTAGGACACAGATTGGTTGGAGTGAAGGAGTCTATTGGAGTTTATAAATAAGAATCATGGGTGGATAAAATCAAAGTACATGTGCAAGTGTGAACTCATGAAACAAAACTTTAAACACTTTAAACAGCCAGGATAACAGTGCCTATCATGTCAGCAATGAAGAGACAGAGGCAAAAGAGTTAACTGACTCGTGGTGGCCACACATCCAGGTGAATAGTTACCCTGGAACTGTGGTTGTGACAGTTCTGAGTCCCCATATCGATGCTGGGAATTGAACGCAAGCCCAATGAATGAGCAGACATGGAAAGGGAAGCAGACAGCACAGCTTTTAGAGCTCCCTAACAATATGCGCAGAGTGTTGTCTAGTAAGAACTGAGACAGCAGAGTCTGAAAATGAAGTTGTAGTGTCTGAGGAGCAGAAAGGGACAGAATGCTGGGAAGCAGGCAGCCATGGCTACACCTGCATTAGACACCCACTTACTGGTTCCCTCAAGGACAGATAGATAAGCTGTAAAGACAATAGACATTACATAGAAGAGCACAAAGCTGCTCACTAGGGTGAGGATGCTTTGGGTGGCTCTAGTTTCTGCCGATGACCTAATAGAGAGGGATCTGTGGATGTGTTGGATGCTCTGCTTGTGTTTGAGCAAGATAAACACCATGTAGCCACTGGCCCACATCATCAGTCCCAAAAACATGACATCACTAGATGTCAATAGAATTAGAGTAAGTGTGTTGATTGGTCTCTGAGGCTTCACAATAGCACAGTATTCAAAAAATATTATTCCAGTAACATTTCTTCCACCCCTTATGTCAGTTGTGTACACCGGAATGAAGGCATATACCAAAAGCTGGAGGGCCCAGCACAGGCTCAGGGAAGGGCCAATGATACCCAAGGCTCTGACTTTGAGTTGTGACCACATGGAATGACTGGGGCTGATGGTGATGGCCTGAAAGACACTCAGTAGGGATGTGGAAACAAGGGATACTCCTCTGCCAACTCTATTAAAATATAAGACAAGTTTACATGAAACATAATCTACATAGTAAGTCTGACTAAAAGCAGCAATGGTCTCTGGGATTCCTTTGAAGAGAACAATGAAGTTGGCCCAGGTCAGGTGTTTCACAATCAGGTCTGTGGGCTTTGCCCTGATTCCAAAGAAGTCAGCAATGATAAAACAGCAAAGCAAGGCTGAGTTCCCCAGCATTCCCAGTGCAGTCTGAGACATGAAGAAGATGCCCACAGCTACATCTCTGGAGTTCATTCTGTTATGATCCTGGTACCTACAGAACAGATCCAGAAAGCACTTGTTACACAAGCTGGACTGTCTTCTTCTTTGCATGTCAAACAATGTACTGCAGTCACTACAACCTTATGTTTTGTGGTGTTAAAATGTGTCTTTCTAGTAAAAAGTTTCCTAGGTCTCAGTAAATTCCTACTGTGCTTGAATTGCAGAAAATTAAAAACTAGGGCATAGTGGAAAAAAGTAAAATTCATATTTCCATTATCATTTTTAAGTGCTTTACAATTATTATTTGGTTTAAAATCAACAGCGCTTTTGTGAAAGGGTCTAATGATCAACCTGCATTCAGATGAGTGTCCTGGATGCACACAACCCTCAGATTTTCATTACCCAGCAGAGAAAAGGCAGAGACCTACAAGAAAGGAAAGTCCAGAGAAAATAGTAATCTCTAAGTAAAATACTATTAACAACTGATAGCTACTAGGAAAGGGTAGTAAGCTTCCTTGAAAAGGAGGCCCCAATAAATCAGCATGCCCCAGTGGATGGTGATACACCCAAGAGCATAGGGCAGCACAAACTGTACTTTATGTGTTAAAAACTCTAAAAGACACAAAGGTAGATAGGTAGAGGAAGATGGTAAATTTGAGAGAAGTGGGGGAGATATGAAAATGATCACAATACATTACACACATTTCTCCAAATTGAATAATGAGAAACCTTAATAGAGAATAATAAAAGAGCATTCAAAGTGGAGAATGAAAATTAGAGAGTAATAAAAAACAAGAAAAGAGACTAGTGACCCTCAGATACCAGGAAAGAAAACATTTGAATTCTCCTTTGCACATTCACATGTAATGGAATTTGCATGTCTGTGTGTACATATATGTGGTTATTTCTGCCTTTAGGTGTTTTCAAAATTACTTTCTAATCTTTTAATTTATTGTAATAATTTAAAATATAACTATAATACTTAAGTCTACAAAACAGGAAATAGCAGGTGACTTGGGAATGTATTTAAAACAGGATCCAATGAATGCATTATTCATTAGGAGGATAGCTCGTGAGATCATTCAAGTACAGTAGATACAATATGGAAATAATGAACAAAAGTAGTTAAAATGTATTTTTAACTGAGGGATATAAAATTTCACTAATATAGGGATAAATGTTACAGAAATTGACTGATATTAGAATACTGTCAAAGATGCAATGGGTCCCTAACCGATAGCCCAATAATAATTGACATATCTAACTGTTTGATTCAAAAGCAAGGTATGTGTTGAGAACAGAATCAAATACTTTTAATTACAACACATTTTAGGCAAAGTCACAAGGATCTCTATGAGTTTGAGACTTGCCTGGTCTACATAACAAGCTCTAGAACAGTCAGGACTATGTGGAAAAAAAACCTGTATCAAAATCAAACAAATAGAAAGTAAGGTCTGGGGGACATGGACATATATGTCTGGGGGAAGTTAAAAAATTAAGGGCCTCATAACTGTATGACATGAGGTTGAATTCATTCAGTTACTCAAAAGCCAACAGACATAAAATCTGGATATTGAAACAGCAACTTGCCACTTACTCCTCATTTCACAGCTGAGAACAAGAAGACCTCTAAAAGATTAATAACTTCTCACTATTCCACAATACACACCAATTTTCAAAAGGGGAAATAATCTGCATTCATATTAAGTCCCAATGGGCAGCAGAATTTGAGGTATAAATATGCAGAAGCCATCAAACACCTCTCAAATTGCTCTTGTAACTAACTATATTTAGGAGATATTTTACCAGCCCTGTGAACAGGGTCTAAGATTCATAAAAGAAGCCAAGGGCAGATGAATTCTGAGAAACAGTCATAAACTGTTTTAGTCACCAAGACCCCACATTACTGGGAACAAATACACTGTCACTTTCTCAGAAAAGAACACCAATAAGGAGGAATACAATACAGTTTATTGTATCTCACCTGTAGCCTGAACTAAACTACTTTGGGTTTGGGTGTTAGGCAGATCCTGCCCCGATGAGCATTCATCCTGTGCAGGAGCTGTTTCCTGAAAGAGGAGGATCAGTTCAGAGGTGCAGTGCTCTCACCCACCTTCCAGAGAAGGACACCTCTGCACACTGGGTATCTGAAAGAGACCAACTCATAGAATGTAAGTGATACTTTCATAATGATGCAATCCCAAAGTCAAGTGTACTTGTAACTTCACACTTTGCCCTCAGTCCCTGCTTCCTAGAATGCAAGCTTTCTGGTTATCCCACCCAGAATCTCAGCCTATGAAGGTAGGGTACATCGGTGATGCTGGCTGCTAGAAGGATATTCAGTGGCCAATGGGACCTACAAACCGCATATAGGTACAAAGTTGATGGTGACCCCCAAGATGAAGGATGAATGTTTCAGAGCACATCCCCCAAGGGAATGACAGCGTCACATCACAGAAAGGGACAATGACAGTTATGCCAAGACAGTTGACATCACCTCTGAAAACACTTGTTCCCATCAATATACTGGAAAAACTTTTAACTGAGTAGTAAGGATCACAGAGGGACAGGTAGAAGTGTAAAGTGATCTTCTCTCCTGTGGTGTCAGAAGCTGAGATTCCGGGTGGAATAACCAGACAGCTTGCAATCTAGGAAGCAGGGACTGAGGCCAATGTGTGAAGTTACAAGTACACTCGACTGTGGGGGTGCATCATTATGAAAGAATCACTTCCATTCTAAGAGACTGGAAGTATTGTTGTACTGCCTAGACAGAGTTAATGCACCTTGAGCTAGACTGCTATCCTACTGTGCATTCTGCCTGTTTTTTAAGCCTGTCTTAAAGAGATCAATGCAGGGGCTATAGAGATGACTCAGAGGTTGAGAGTTCCAGCTCCTCTACCAGAGACCTTGAGTTCAATTCCCAGTAACCACAGGGTGGCCTACAACCATCGATAATGAGATCAGGTGCTCTCGGCTTACCTGCAGGCATACATGCAGGCAGAATACTTTGTATATAATAAATAAATAAATCTTTTTTAAAAAGGAGAGATCAGTGCAACAACTGCCCTACTTGCCTTGGATTTCCTATGTAATCAGCTTTTAAAACCTAAGCTAATGCATAGCTATAATCCTAAATTATGTAGTCTTCCTTGTTCCTGACCCAAAAGTAATGAAGGTGTGTATATATGTTATGATAATAAATGATGAGTAGAAGAAATAGTTTGAAAGCATCCTTATGAAACAAATATCCACAATACGTGTTGAAAATGTCTCAAATATAGGTACATAGACCTATATGCAATGATGTTTACAACACTGTTTGTTACCTGGGTCATTTGGGTGAAGTTGGATTCAGTGATTTAATACCACGTACAACACTTTTAAAGATTTCTGTAAAGTATCTCCCATTCTTCCCTCCATGCGAAACTTCCTTACTATTCAATAAACATAGTGCTAAGTGTTTGGTGAGGCACAAAGAGACAGGGAGAGACAAATTCAAAATTTATCAATCAGGCAGGTCCTGATTTAGACTCCAACAGCAGACAGAGAATGATGGAAGACACCAGGAAAGAAAGGTAAAGAATTTAAATCTGGGTTTTTCTCAGTTAGATGGCTAGAGAAAGTGTTTTTTAATTTTTGTTTCTTAACATGGCCCTGGCACATATTAAGTATTTCCAGGATACTAGTAAAACATTCAATCCAATAGCCTCTGATTCTTTTAGTCTGTACATAATTGAACTTCTTCCTCCTTTCCCCACATGAAGTGGACCACACAAGCTTCCTTTACTATCTTCCCTTCTTCCACTCATTCCTTCATACTTTGAAGATCAGGACCAGCTTTAGGATAGAATTCTGCTGGATTTTCAAAGAAGAGTTAATCCCAGTACTCTTCAAATTACTCTACAAACTAGAAACAGAAGGGTCATTGGCAATTTGGTTTACACTGCAGCAGTTACCATGATAAAAGTACCACAAAGAGACCCAAAAAAGACAGAGTATTACAGACCACTTTCCTTGTGCTCATAGATGCAAAATTCCTCAATACAGTACTTGCAAACAGAGTCTAAGAACACATAAAAACAAGAAGAAAGCATCCAACATCCAACATGGTCAAGCAGGTTTCATTCAAGAGGTACAAGAGCAGTTCAGCATTTATAAATCAGTAAATGTAATGAATGTGCCAAATAAGCAAACTGAAAGAAAAAAATGATCATTTTTGTAGATGCAGAAAAGGCTTTTGATAAAATCCAATATTCATCATTATATATGTCCTAGAGAGATTATGGATAATATGGACATTTCTCAACATAATAAAGGCAGTTAAACCAAACATGAAATTAAATGGAGAGAAACTAAAAGCAATTCCACTAAAATCAAGAACACAATATGTCCACTCTTTCCATAAATATTCAATATAGAACTTGAAGTGCTAGCAAGAGTAATAAGACAACTGAAAAAAGATCAAGGAGTTATAAAAAGAAGTCAAAGTATCATTGTTTCAATGTAATTTTATAGTATATGTAAGTGAACCTAAAAATTCTACTAGAAAACACCTATACATGGTAAATACTTTCAAAAATGTCTCTTGATTGAAAATTAACTCAGAGAAATCATTAGCTATCCTATATACAAATAACAAGTACAATACAAAAGAAATTATTGAAAGATCACCCACTCCATGACAGTAACCTGAAATAATATAAAATATCTGGAGTACGTCTAAAAAAGCAAATGAAAGACTTGAATGATAAAACCTTTGACTCCTTTAAAAAGATGTTAGAAGATAAAGAGATCACACATGCTCATGGGTCTGGAGGAGTAATGTAGTAAACATGGCCATCCTACCTAAAACAACTGAATTTTGAGATTCAAGGCAATCTCAATCAAAATTCTAAATCATATCTTCACTGCATTTGAAAGGTCAATTCACAGTTGCATATGGAAACAAAAAACTGAACATTGATAAAACAATCCTGAGGAATATAATAACTGCTGGAGGTATCACCATCCCTATTTTGAGGTGTACTACGGAGCTATAGTAATAAAAACAGATGGTATAGGCACAAAGACAGACATATTGATCAATGGAATCTAATTGAAGTCCTAGACATAAATCCACACTCTTATAGACACAAGATTTTTGATAAAGAAGCCAGAAATACCCATTGAAAAAGACAGCATCTTCAACAAATATGCTGTTCAACCTGATATCTACATGCAGAGTAATTCAAATTGATACATTCTTCTTATTAACCTGCACAAAAGTCAAACTTAAATGGATCCAAGATCACAAAATGAACTAGATCCAATCACTGAACCTGATAGAAGCGATCTCGTTGGCTTGAGGTAAACTTTTTGAATAAAACATGTCAACACAGGCAATAAAGATCAGCAATTAATAAATGGGATCACGTGAAACTGAGAAGCTTCTGCATGAGAAAAGACACCGGCATTGGGACAAAGCTTCAAGCTTCAGGATGGGAAAACATTTTTACTAACTACTCATTTGATAGATGTTGGGAAATACTTTTGTAAACTATGTGAGGATATGTCCCTGTCATTCCTCATCTATGTAAGGTACCTTGTGATAGGTCTAATAAAGAGCTAATGGCCAATATCTAGGCAGGAGAGGATAGGTAGATATTCTGGGCTAATATAAGAATTCTGGAAATATTCTGGCATGGACTTGCCCACCAGAAGCCCAGGAAGTTGATTTTATGGTACTAACGAGAGATAATGGGTCATGTGGAAGGTCATAGATTAATAGTAACCTGGTTAATATAAGATTTAAGAGCTATGTGGAATCAAGCCTAAGCTAAAGCCAGGGTTTCATAATTAATAAAAAGTCTCTGTGTCATTATTGGGGAGCTGGCAGTCCCAAGTTAGTCCAACTATATTTGGTCCCCAATGGGAGGCACATGTAATCAAGCATAGCACCTGAGAAAGCTGAAAAAATTTTGGATATAGAGCCACAGGCCAAAACTGCAGCTTCTCTGACAGACCTGTGAGTACTTGCTGCTTAGGACTGCCCTTTCCTGTCTGATTGGTTGTGGTGGTTGTGGGGCCTGGCCCTTTAGCACCTGCCTCTAGGGTCAAATATTGGCTACAGGTATGCAGAAAAACATGTTCCTAGTGAGAAGACCTCTGAATGATGCAGAATACTTGAAAATGTACATACACTATAAAGAAATGAGTATAAAGTCATAAAAACAAATAATTTAAAAATAATAAAATAAAGTCTTCAAAGAGAGTAAAATAATATAAAAAACAATTCCTTTCTTATCCCATCATGACTATTCCCTCCAGTTTTAAAGCACAGGAGATGTCTCAATGATGTTACTAGATTTTTGTAACCTAATCCTCATACTGGGTCACCTTGTCAAGCCTTAATACATAGGGATGTGCTTAGTCTCAGTGGAACTTGATATGCCATGTTTAGTTGGTACTGATGGGAGACATGCTCTTTCATAAACAGAAATGGATGATGAGTGGATTCTCAGTTGGAAATCCTGAGGGTGGGAGCCCTGGGAGGAGTGGAGGGAGAGGAAACTTCAGCTGGGATATAACATAAATATATAATTTTATTAAAAATTAATGAAATAAAGAAAAAGTGAGTCTACTTAATGATGCTATTATGTGGCTAAAGAAGAGGCATCTATGAAAGAATGATTAGCCTGTCTCACAAAGATCAAATCCTGAAAGAAAACTTACACTTTCTGTCCAGGAAACCATCTGTGGACAATAGCTCTTAAGCTAAAAGGAGGATTTCCTGACCAGTTCCACGATGCTAGGATTTTTGTCTAGCTTGATCTTTTGAAGGTTTGAGGTATATTGTCATAACAAGTAAACTCACATGTGCAAGTATCCTGTTCTTTCTGCACAAAACCTGTTTCCTTGGATTCATTTACAACCTATGGTTTTTACATTTTTCTCTGATGATCCCTGAGTCTTGGGAGGAAGGCATGTGATATAGATGTCCTATTCTGAGATAGGACCTTCATAGTCCCTAATTCTCAGCATCTTGGATGATTGTGGGCTTCTGTGTTAATCACCATAGACTGCAAAAAGAAGCTTCTGTGACTGTGGCTGAGGGACAGACCAACCAGACACTATAAAAATAAGAGTTTAGGGAACAGTTTATTGCTATGTTCTTTTAGTAGAATAATAGTAGTAGGTACTTCCCTAGGTTCTATGTAATTTCTAATCTATATGGCCTTGACCCTAATAATGATGCCTGAAATGAGTTCCATCTTGTGAAGTTGGCCTTCTATTCAATCCTGTAGTGGTTGGTTGCTTTCATAACATTTATCACCATATTGCACCAGGCTTGTAGTTGTTACAACACTCAGGGTTCATACCTGGGTAATATTTATAATTACTACTAGAAATGTGCAAAAGATCTTGTAGGGTTTAAGCTTCCAACTTGATTTCTCCATCTACAATGACTCAACAATATGGTAGTTTCTACAATAGGATTTATCACCTATGGGTCATAGACCCTCCCTAAATATTACAGGGTATAGAAATAATTCTTGATTATTCTTTTTTAAATTTCCAATACCCAAGCTGCTCCACTTTAGAGTACTCATCAGAGGAACATAGTAAAATTGGAGAAGAATATCTAATGAAGTAAGATATTATTAGAACACTTAGTATAATGTAAAACAAATTAATTTTATAATGGTAGCATGAAAATATTCTGGAAAAAAATTAAAAAGTAGGGACATTCTCATGAAAAAAACTTAAATTTTAAAAATTGTTTTTTACTTTTGAAATATGGCTATAACTACATTATTTTCCTCTTTCCTTTCCTCCCTAAAACATTTCCCATATGCACCCTAAATATTTTTCATATTCAAGTCCTCTCTTTCCTTAATTGTTGTTGCATAATACACATCACACACACATACACTGACAGGTTTTAATATACAAATACAGCCTGATTTGTCCATTAGAGTGTTAACTGTTTGTATAATATTTCAGTGCTGATCACCTGGTATTGAGTTTTGAATGACCACTTGCAAGGTTCATAGGGGGAAGACTATTTCTCCCAATGTTAGCATTCCTTGGTTGTCTGTAGTTCTCTGTGTATGGTTGAGGAATCAAGAGATTCAAGCCTTGTATGTTAGCATGTCTATCAGTATCATCCTTGTTCAGGTCTTGCTTACACAGCCATATTGATGACATTTCATGGGTGTAGCTTCTATGACAATTTTAGGGGCTGTATTCTTAGCACAAATTTCCTGTTCCTTTGGTTTTTGCAATCTTTCTAACCTCTCTCCAACTATGATTCCTGAGCTATAGGTGTGGTTGTGTTTAGAGGTATCATTTGATGCTGAGGACCACATGGTCCCTTGTTCTCAGCATTTTGGTCTATTGAAGCTCTCTCTAATGTCTCCATCTATTGCAAACCACATTTCTCTGATGAGGGGTAAGACCTGTACTCATCTGTGGATATAAGATTAAATATTCATGATGTTGTTAGGAGTGTTGCTGATTTAGTAGAGTGCCTTAGATGATTTTCCTCTAAAAGGCATGACCTTAATATTTCTGGGTAGTTTTCTAGGGATCCTGTACTATGCAACTTTTCCCTGCCTAAAGAAGACACATTTCCAAATTCTTTTAGAGAGCCACTATAAGCAGGAAATTAAACACAAACTAAATAAAATAAAATGTGGTATATATGTCTGTGTGTGTGTGTGTATCATATAAAAACACATTGTGTTATTATATTATATATATGTATACATATAATAGATTTTGCTTTCTATCTCTTATTGCAACAGCATAATATGTTTATAGTGGAATGAATGCAAAGAGTGAATTGTCTCAAGTGAATAAAGTCGGTCATACGAACAGACATACTAAGTGAATAAAAATATTCATTATAAAAACTGTTATGATCATTATGTTGGATTGCAAACCTTTAATCCCAGCTTCCAGGAAAAACACAAATATATCTGAAAGTTCTATGTACATTTGATTGATCCAGAGATTTCCATGTGAGCCAACTTTTTGTAGAGAGACCCTGTCCTAAGAATAAAGAAAAGAAGGGAGGAAGAAACAGAGAGAGAATAAAGTAATGAAAAAGAAAAGTCTTTTAAAATATTTATTTGTTGTTTATGACTCATAGATATTATGTGAATATATAAAATCAATACCTGTAGAGCCTCCACGGGACTGGCCTAGGGCCTTAGCATAAGCGAGAGAGTTGTGTAGCTTGATCTATTTGTGGGGCCACCTGGCTGTAGGATCAGGATACATCCACGGTAGGTGAGCTGGCTTTTTGCAGCCCACTACCTGTGTTGGTACACCTTGTACAGCCTGGGGGGGGGGGGGGGGCTCTGACCTGTCTCTACCGAATGTACCAGCCTCTGCTGACTCCCCCTGGGAGGCCTTACCTTCTTGTAGGAAGGAATGAGGGATGGGCTGAGGGGGAAGGCTGGAGGGAAGGAGGAGGAAAGAATGGGATCTGTGATTGGTAAGTAAAATGAATAAAAAATTCCTTAATTAAAAAAAGAGAAAATTAACCTGTAAAAAGAAACATTCTAAATTGGGTGAGATCCTCTTGCAGAAGCAGGCAGCAGCAGTTTGAATCAGCACCATGCTGAACCATGCACCCCAGGGAGATCACTGTTGATCCTCTCACTCTGCAGCCATGGAAGGAGAGTCAGCTGGACGATCAAGAACTGGGGTAGAATTGGCAATGAAGCCAGGATCTGAAGAAGTTTAAACAGAGTGGGGAGATGAGCTGAGACCCTAGGATGATTCAAATACTTCCAGTGACCCCTTCTCCATGCACTGGCATTGTACTACACCACAGGGAATGGCTGCAGCAGAAAATGGAAACTACTCCATTAAGTGACATAATCCGAGTCCAGAAAAACAGATACTGTTGTTCTAAATGTGATTTCATAGCTTTCAATTTTTATGTGTGTGTGTGTGTGTATATTGGAGTGTCTTTAGAGTCCAGAAAACAAAAAGGGTTCTATTAGAATATCTAGTGGAACTGTCAGGAAGACAAAACAATACATGTGTTTTGAAAGTGAAAGAAGGAATAATGGACTTAGGACTGTATTAGCTAGGAAGAGTCCAGAGAAATGGGGGAAACTGAGGGATCGAATCAATCAAAACATTAAGAATTAAAATGCCGGGCCAGGTGTTGGTGGCGCACGCCTTTAATCCCAGCACTCGGGAGGCAGAGGCAGGCGGATCTCTGTGAGTTCGAGGCCAGCCTGGGCTACCAAGTGAGCTCCAGGAAAGGCACAAAACTACACAGAGAAACCCTGTCTCGAAAAACAAAAACAAAAAACAAAAACAAAAAAAAACAACAAAGAATTAAAATGCCTTAAGGAAACTTGTTACTGAGTAATCTAATAAAACAGAGAAAAGACAAAAAAAATCAATACAAAGTGACAATAGAAAAGGCTGCAAATAGAAAATTTTGGGCATGCTGGTGGATGACTGAGGAAGCTCATGTCCTTACCATATATGGGAATATCATCACAAATGTGAGGAAATGAGTTGCACCTGCTTAAGTGGAGCAAATAGAACCCTACACCAGTAATTGCTGTGGGATGTTCTGTATGGCAAATGTGTTGCTAATAAAACACTGATTGGCAGTGGCGAGGCAGGAAGTATAGGCGGGGCTAACAGAGAGAATTAAAAGAACAGGAAGGCAGAGGGAGTCACTGACTGCCAGCTGCCGGCCAGCCACCGCCAGGACAAGCAAAGATGCCGGTAAGCCACGAGCCATGTGGCAAGGTATAGATTTATAGAAATGGATTAATTTAAGCTATAAGGACAATTAGCAAGAAGCCTGCCACAGCCATACAGTTTGTAAGCAATATAAGTCTCTGTGTTTACTTGCTTGGGTCTGAGCGGCTGTGGGACTGGCAGGTGAAAGAGATTTATCCTGACTGTGGGCCAGGCAGGAAAACTCTAGCTACAAGTAATCACATCCTTTTTTTTCCAACATTCTATTCAGTATTTATGTACTCTTGAGAAGGGCATTTTATAATTACACATTAATTCATGTTAAAGAAAGTAGGTGTATTTTTATAAGCTGTTGAAAAGAAATGAAAGAAAGACAGACAGACAGACAGACAGAAAGAAAGAAAGAAAGAAAGGAAGGAAGGAAGGAAGGAAGGAAGGAAGGAAGGAAGGAAGGAAGGAAGGAAGGAAGGAAGGAAGAAAGACACAGACACATAGAGAGAAAGAAAGGATGGGGAGGAACAGTCAAAGGGAAGGAGAGGAGAGAAAGAAAGGAAGCAAGAAAGCATTAAAAAAAAAAGTACAATAAGAAAAGGAAGTCATGCCAGGCGGTGGTAGCACATGCCTTTAATCCCAGCACTTGGGGGGCAGAGCTAGGTGAATCTCTGTGAGTTTGAGACCAGCCTGGGCTACAGAGCAAGTTCCAGGACAAGCGCAAAGCTACACAGAGAAACCTTGTCTCAAAAACCAAAAAAAAAAAAAAGGAAGTCAGGAAGGAGGGAGAAGAAAAAATAAAGAAAGAGAGAGAGAGTGGGAGGAAGAGAGACAATTAAGAAAGGAAGAAATTGTGTCTGGTTTTAGATTTTTGGTTAAATGCCAGCTGGGTATGAATTCACTGAAATGTTGTCAGAACAACATCACAAAAGTGTTCATTATTTGTAATTTCACTGATGCAACAGTTGATCACACATGTAGGAAATATGACATCATTAAGATACCCACTGTCCAACAGGGATCATGTGAAAAGTCAACATCCCTGAAAGATTTTTAAAGCTCTGCCTCCCTGGTGTTGTACTTATTGAGAGATCATGAACTTTCCCAGAAAGATGTTGCCAGTGGACCCTCCTGCCACATCTGCACAGATGGAAAACAATACACTTTTTGTCAAGATGTTTCATCTTTGGAGTCGATGTGGCCTTTGAGACTCCTTGAATGACAATGACGAAGACATATCTTTACCATGTTCTTGAGATTTGAGTATCCAACTCCATTCAGTGTAGTGTGGTAAGAGTCAATGTTAAAGTAAAAAAAAAAAAAAACAGTGACCAACATCCACCGTATTGTGAGACCACTCCTGTTCTCAGACCTGTGCAATCACTGTGCCCAATTCAGGAAATGGGAGTTTGTCTTCATAGCCTGCACAAGAAGGTACCCTATGTTCTTATTGGTCACTTCCACTGAAACACCATTCTCACTTTTAAATATTCACTTCGGTTTATTTTAATGAGTTAATTTTATATTGGAAAATATAACTTCTAAAGATTTATTTTTATTGTATGCATAAAACTCTGAATCATTTCGTCCCTGCAGCCTTACTTACCTGATCATGTCGCATGCTGTGGATCAACACAGACCTAAAGACAATACCAGTACTGAGATCTCACTGCTTTGATTCCTTTCTTAACACAACACTGAACACAGTCCTTTTCCCTTTTTATAAGAAATGGCAGATGTAACTTTCAATAGTTAGGTGTATAAAAGCCCAAAAGGAGAAACAATACATGAATCACAGCTATCCTGTCAGTTTAACTCAATTTTTTGACATGTATAACAGTCTGTTGTGGACAGTAGCATTATTTCCACTGTCAATGGCTGTCCTTAGAAACAGATATGTCAAGTGACTCTTACAATACAAAAGCTGCATGAGTCATAGTAGATACTGGAAGTTCTTCCACATGGCTAACATGATGCAAACACAGCCACCTCAGTCCATGAGTATAAAGCAATGAGATGCATTTGCAACACACTCCAATCTTAAATGCATTTTGAGTTCCCACTTGCTATCCTGTTCACTTTGTTGACATTTATTGTATGCTTTTGGTTGTGAAAAGTTTTCATTTTAGGGGACTGGAGAGAGGGCACTGTGATAAGGAACACTTGCAGCTGTGTGAGAACAGCTGGGTTAGTTCTCAGCACCCACATGCTGGCTCATAACTGTTTGTAACTCTAGTTCAAAGAGGATCTGACAACGGACTCTCTCCTCTGCAGGCACTGCCATCTCATGGTGCACATATATGCATGAAGGAACAATGTTAAGATTCACAAAACAAAAATAGATAAACAAAAAAATCTTTTTAAAAGTAAGTTTTCATTTTTAAGCAAAGATGTTTTTCATAGAAAAAAAGGCAAGTGCAAATAAGACTTTTGAGATTAGACTAAAATGCAGTGTTCTCTAAGTACAGTCTGTCATGACAGAAAACTGTCATTTACCAATTTGATTTCACAGTACAAGAGGGATCTGATGTTTATGATGCCACCAGACATGTGCTTTCTTTTCATTGCAGGAATAAAGGCTAAAGTGATAACTATAGATGAATTACTAATGCCATTACTTAGTAAAATAGGCATCATAAAACACTAATGTGTTCTGAAATAGCTTAAGAAGAAAATTAAGTTAATATAACATTGCATTTCAAATTCTGCATACATACTACTTTTATAAAATTCATAATACACTTAAATAAAGGCAATGCACATGAGATATGCAAAAATGAAACTGAAGAAAGTGAAAAACTTTAACATTGTCCAAACTAAAAGAAAGAACTAAGTGTGAATACAAATATAGCTGATGAGTAAAGCCCTGCCCTGCCATCCATAAAGCCCAGTGCTCTATCAACAACAATGATGATCAGTGAGGGAAGGCTTGTGATCAGTTTGTACTCATCATTAGATTACTTTTGAAACAGGATAGATCACTCAATTTCAAGTAAAAGAGGGAGTTTTCAAGCAAGTCATTTTACCTCTGGTCATTCAATACAGACTGAGGTACTGCCTTTCTAACTAATATATGTAATGTTACATAAGAATATCTTATATTCATGATAAAGATTTACATGTACATCTTCCAGGCTTGTTTGTGTCCTATATATCCATGAAAATGTTTACTCTGGTTATGAAACAATAGTAACAATAGTAATCATACTGCAAATTATAATCATACTGCAGCTATAAAAATAATACTGCAAAAAATAGTCTACATATCAAGTAAGGTAAGATGAATTATCACATGGACTCTGCCACAATTCTTTGACACCTTCGTAAGCTGACAGCATTATCTTGGTGTTACCCACAGTCACCCTCTGTCAGAGCTCATTCTTGTGAGTTCTCTGTCTGTCCCACAGATCGGTTTCTATACAAGATTCCCATTACTAGACATCAACTACTAAAAAGGTCCTCTCCTCTTTGCTGGCTCTGCTGCTCAGACTGAAATACAAAGTACTCACCTGCCTTCTTACCTCTACATGTTGATGTGCTCAATGGGCAGATCCAGACTCATTAATAAGGAGCACTGTGTGAGTCTTCTGAGGCAGAGGTTTTATCTCTGTGGCCTCACCTCCCTCCAGAACTGTAATTTTCAAATCACCTGCAGTGGCAATAACAGTGCTGGCTTTGGGAAACAAAATAATTTCTCAAACTTTTTCCAATTACTAATTAACAAGGATACTTAAGAGTTTCTTGTAAATATCTCCAAATTGATGAGGTGTTTTGAAGAGCCATTGAGTTTTTATGATCCCAGAAGACTGACCAGGATCCTATGGAAAGTACTAGATAGTTTGAGGTCAGGTTTGAGAGAAAGTTAGAAAAGTCTCTATGTCCCATTGGATTTCAGGATTTAGTAATTTCGTCCAAGACAGATCAACTTAGTTTTTATGATCTACATAGTTTCTACTTAAATGTTTGAGTATTTTATTCCTGCATATGTGTTTATGTCAAGTGTACCTGCCATTATCGCCTTTCCAATTCTTTCTTCTCTCACATCACAATTCCCTCAATTTTCATACACTTAGTTTAGAGACAGAGAAAGAAAGAAAGAAAGAAAGAAAGAAAGAAAGAAAGAAAGAAAGAAAGAAAGAAAGAAAGAAAGAAAGAAAGAAAGAAAGAAAGAAAGAAAGAAA
>CABHPQ010156712.1:3065-20472 GCA_902168405.1 Peromyscus aztecus | reverse complement strand
AAAGAAAGAAAGAAAGAAAGAAAGAAAGAAAGAAAGAAAGAAAGAAAAAAGGAAATGGAAAAGAAGGGAAGGGAAGGGAAGGGAAAGGAAGGGAAAGAAAGAGAAAAGGAAATGGAAAAGAAGGGAAGGGAAGGGAAGGGAAGGGAAGGGAAGGGAAGGGAAGGGAAGGGAAGGGAAGGGAAAGGAAGGGAAGGGAAGAAAGAAAAGAGACTGATAAGTGATCCAAATATGTGCCTGGTGCAAGGGCATCTATGAAAGCAAGGTTAGCCTCTTTCTAAGTCACAGAATTCTTAAAAAAATTCTGACACTTCCTCTTCCAGAAGTCAGAAGTGTCCAACAGCTCTTCAGATAGGAGTTGGACATCCTGACAACATGCATTATTCTTGGATTTTGCCCTCTTGACTTTGTGCAGGTTTTGTGTGTACTGTAATAGCAAGCCAGTTCCCATGTACAAGTTCTATGTTCTGTCTGGACAAAACTCATTTCCTTGGAATCATCTGCCACCTCTTGTACCTTGAATGATTGTGAGCTTCTGTGTTAATCACTATGAATGCAAAAGAAAATGCTTTTCTGGTGAGGTTGATAGATAGCCTAATCCTCCAACATAGAAGTATGAGATTGAAGGTGTTTATTACTATGTCAACTTAGCAGAATATTAGTAATAGTTTCTCCCCTAGAGTCTCTATACTCTCTAGCCACATATTCTTCTCCTTGATAATGATGCCAGGCAGGGGTTCCATCTTGTGAACTCAGCCTTCAAATAGCTGATGAAGCCATTTATTACACCCATGGTGATCAATAAACTATTGCGCCACACTTGTTGTTGGTGTTGCTCTCAAGGTTCATATCTCCATAATATTTATAATTATGTCTAACACTGTGAAAACTACCTAGTAGAGATGGAGCTTCCACCATTCATTCTGCATGTTCATTGACTCAAGTATGTGATATCTTTACCAATAGAGTCTTACAATCTAGGGTTGAAAAACTTGTAAATGTTACAGCTATTCACATTGTTCTTGGTTTTTCTCAATCTATTTCTTAACTTTTAAGCACCAAACCTGCTCCGTTTTAGAGTACTTGGCAGAAGAACATAGTCATGGTATCTGAGAAAACTGCCTAAAGAAGTGGGACTAAAGGAGAAAACATGATGTCACAATTGTTGCTGAATTTTATTTTGAGAGGTGTCACATTTGATTATGCTCTGAGACATTTGCTTAATGATGCAAAGATGTGTTGCATTCCTTTCTGTTGCATTTGTTTAATTCTTTGAATCTGTGTTACTTTGCCTCTCTGAAAATCATAGTCACTCCCTTAACATTCACACTCACACAGACATACATAAATATTCTCAATATATAAATATAACCTGCTTAGTCTATACAGTGTTACTTGTTTGTATAAAATTTCAGTGCTGAGCATTTGGTATTTGATGACCTATTCAGTGGCTCTTCCCTGGGAAAGACTATTACTCATAATCTCAGCATTCCTTGGTTTTTTGTATTCTCTGTCTATGGGTGGGTACTCAAAAGACTTGGTCCTTCCATGTTACCATGTCTAGTAATAACATCCTTATTTATATCTTATTTAAGAAGCCACATTAATGATACTTCATGGGTATAGCCTCTATAACATTAGTAGAACCTGCATTCACATGGCTAATTTTCTGTTCCTCTGGCTCTTCCAATCTTTTCAACCTTCCTTCCCACTGCAGTCCAGGAGCCTGTAGTTCAGGTCTGTTTAGATTAATCAAATGGGTCTAAGCACCACAAGATCTCTTGTTCTCTTCAATTTGATTTTATGTCCTTCTCTATAATGGTCTCCATCTATTGTGAAACACATTTCCAGGATGAGGGGTGAGACCTATACTTTTCTGTAGTTTAAGGACAAATATTTACAATGTGGTTAGGATCCTAGCATAGACTGTGGAGTCCAGCTAGGACTAAGAGAAAAAAAGAGAGAGGTTAAGAGAAAAAAATCTACAGTGTTGGGAAATGAAACTTAGGACTCCCCCCACTTTCTTTAATATGAGGGAATACATTCAAACATGGGTTGTTTGGGTCATGGTCTTTATTATTCTGCTTCAGCGTTTTCTTCACAACTAATATACACATTTAACTGAAACTGTAGGCAGCAAAAAAAAGGGTTACAGAAAACTCTTCTCAGGGTCACAAAGCATTCCTTCTACAAGCGACAATTGACACAGACAGCATACTCGTGTCTCCTGTTGACAGTGGGTGGCTGTAGCTGTGGTTGTTTAAAAGAAGTGTGGGTTTTGGCTGCACATTATGTTCCTAAAGAGATTAGTCTAAGGTGTGACAAGGGGAGAAGGCTAAGCTACTGAGAGATCTAAAGAAAAAGTAAAGAAATTGATGGGCGGTGGTGGCCCATGCCTTTAATCCCAGCACTTGGGAGGTAGAGTCAGGTAGATCTCTATGAGTTTGAGGCCAGCCTAGTCTACAGAACAAGATCCAGGACAGTCACCAAAGTTGCACAGAGAAACCCTGTCTCAAAAAACCAAGAGCGAGAGACAGAGACAGACAGAGACAGAGAGAAAGAAAGAAACTGTGTACTACTCTACATTTCTTAAGTTTATTTGACATTATTGGCTACCATTATGTGGCAAAGCTGTCAGTTCCTCTTTGCAGCTTCCAACAGAGGAGAACAGCTGCAGCTGCTTGAATGGGAGCCACATGCAAATAACCAATGGGTGGACTGAGGTCTATGGGTAAACATGGTGACCTGTGTAAATCAGAAGGGGAAGCAAGCAGTTTCAAAACAGCACTTTCTCCAAAGGCTGGCTGACAGAGAAAAAAAAAATCTCAGATCTAAAATACAATTTCTGTCTTGCACCTCAGCATGGAGAGAACCTTGTAACTCTTTTTGTTCAAGGCTGTGAAGTCAGGTTATCTACCTGAAGTTCTGGCCATCTGTATAGCCTTTCTCACTACAACTAGGCACAAAGCTGTGTCCATTCTGGACTAGGTTTGATTGATTAGTAAGTTAATTGCCAGTGATCCACCTAAAATCCACAACTAATAGTAAGCAGTTAGTAAACTGGGATTAAAATCTAGGACCATAAAGTGAAGTTAGAATGTTCATACAAAGTGATGATTATTACAAGATCAGAGCAAGTAAGTGCTGGATCCCTTTATGAGCTGCTGTCATGGGAAGACCAGAGTAAATTATGGCTCCTTATTATCTGAAGGACTTTAATTCAACAAATCAAGACACTCTGTAATTTCATCCTTGAGTTTAATCTGCAAAAGTCCCACAAGTGATCTAACCACAGAGACACTTCATCTGTCCTGGTTTGCCCTGTCAGCAGAGCTAATTATAGAGAACAGACTTCTAAGTTTATCACCATAATGTGGAACAATAGCAGAGCCATGACAGGTTGTTTTATTTAACAGATTAACACAATGTAAAAAGAAGTCATCCTTCTATCAATACACAGTAATGACAGTGCCCAAAGAATGAGAATAACCCTGCTAAGGTTGCAAAACAAGTCCCACAGCTATTTTAGAGGAGAACCATCACACAAGAGAACCACAGACAGAAGCAGTCAGGATTTATAGGCAATGTTCCTCATAGGCCCTGTCTATGAGTCTCCTCTATCAGATAGGTTGTCATCTGGTGGGTTGGCCTTATAATTGTCAGCTGTTATCAACTGGATCTCCTTGCAGACCCCATGGGGATTCATGCTGGTTTAGTAAAGTGACAGTACCAGATTCTCCTTAAATCCATGACTTCACTACTTCTGAGTGGTTGGCCAGGTTTCCAGCACCAGGCATATTTCCCTGCCTAAAGGAAAAAAATTTCCAAATTGCTTTTATGCAGCCATTATTAGCCTTAAACCAAACACAGGCAAAATCCAACAAAATGTAATTTATATGTATATATATATATATATGAAAATCTATTATATACATGCCTATATATACAGATATATACATATATAATAAATTTTCTTTTCTAACACTACCTAGGAGAAAGTTATGTTGCTTGTAGGGAAATGTATGCAGAGATAGTTACATAAAGTGAATAAAACCAGTCATGGAAAAATCAGAGAATTATATTAAGTGAATAAGCTGGTTATAGAAAAAACTGTTACAGGCATGGTGTGGTGGTAGCACACCTTTAATCCCAGCACTCTAGAGGCAAGGCAGGAAGATCAGTGAATTCTAGATCGACTTGGTCTATGTAGTGTGTTCCAGGAAAGATAGCACTATGTAGAGAGATCCTATCTCAAAACAGGAAAGAAAAGAAAAAAGAAAGACAAGAAAAGGCAGTTACATATATTTTCTTGTTTATGGTTCATTCATGGTATAAAAGTACATAAAATTATGACTGTATATACATTGCATAAATAAATGAGAAAAAAATGCCAAGAGGGACAATGAGAAAAGAGATAAAGAGCAAGAAGAAAAAGCAAGTTGAAGTATATGAGGGAAATAAATTGTTGCATGAAAACACCTATTGTGATACTGTTTCATGTTCAATAAACATTCACAATGAAAATCAAAAAAATGAGGTAAAATGATGTTTGATCTCTCATCCCAGCAATAATCTGGTCTGAAGGGTGTTTTCTGCCTTTGCCTCATTTTACTGCTGTAACAACAACTTTTGTCTTCATTCCTCAATCATTTTTCTTTGTTTTTAATATGTCTGCTACTGAATCAAAACAACTCTGAGATACCATCTTACACTTGTCAGAATGGCTAAGATCAAAAACACTGAAGACAGCTTATGTTGGAGAGGATGTGGAGCAAGGGGAACACTCCTCCACTGTTGGTGGGAATGCAAACTTGTACAGCCACTCTGGAAATCAGTATGGCGGTTTCTCAGAAAATTGGGAGTAAGTATTCCTCAAGACCCAGTTACACCACTCTTGGTCGTATACCCAAGGAATACTCAATCTTACCACAAGGACACATGCTCAACTATGTTCATATCAGCATTATCCATAATATCAAGAACAAGGAACCAACCTAGATTCCCCTGAACTGAAGAATGGATAAAGAAAATATGGCACACTTACACAATGGAGTACTACTCAGAGGTTAAAAAAATGATATCATGAAATTTGCAGGCAAATGGAAGAACTAGAAAATATCATCTTGAATGAGGTAACCCAGACTCAGAAGGACAAACATAGTATGTACTCACTCATAAGTAGATACTAAATGGGAGGGAAGGGATGGCCAGACTGCAAACCACAAGTCCAGAGAGGCTAGCTAACAGGGAGAGAACCTAGGAGGGATACATACATGACCCTGTGAAGGAGAAGTGGATGAGATCTACATGAGTGGACTGGGTGTGGGGGGTGGCAGAGGGTGAGGAGTGGGGCATGAGAACATAGAGAAATGGGAGGGTCAAGCTGGAACAGGGACATAGTGGGAGGGCAGGGAGAAAGATACCATGATAGATGAGGACATCATGGCAATAGGAAGAGGCAGCGTACTAGGGAGGCTCTCAAGAATCCACAAGGTTGACTCCACTTTGGTCTGCTGGCAGTGGTCCAGAGGGTGCCTGGACTGGTCTACTCTGGTGACCAGCCTAGCAAATAACCTAGCTGTCATCATAGAGCCTTTGTCCAGTGACTGATGGAGGCAGATACAGAGATCAATGGCCAGGCACCTGACTGAGCTCTGGGAATCCAATTGATGAGAGAGAAGAGAGATACTGCAGGCGAGGGGTGTCAAGATCATGATGGGAGGACTGGTCATCAGATATGACTGGCCACACTTGTGGAAGCCCATGAACTGTGGACTGGTGGCTGTGGAGCCCTCATGGGACTGGACTAGGCCTTCTGGATATGGAAGACGGTAGTTTGGCTCGAACTGTTTCGGGGGGCACCCAGGCAGAGGGATTGGGATCTGTCCCTGGTCTATGGGCAAGTTTCTGGAATCCGGTGCCTGTGGTGTGACACCTTACACAGCCTTGGTGCAGTGGGAAGGGGCTTGGACCTGCCTAGTCTCAGTGTGCTGGCCTCTGCTGACTCCCCATGGGAGACCTCGATTTGGGGAACCTGGTGATGCGGGGTGTCTTAGGAAAGAGGGCTGGGGTGGGAGGAGGGAGAAGGGGGATCTGTTGATAGTATGTGGAGTGAGTAGAAAATTTCTTAATAAAGAAAAATGAAAATAAAATAAAATGCCTGTTAATGAATCTGGAGATGTAGCTCAGTTGGCAGTCTGTTACCCTAGCATACATGAAACCATGTGTTTGATCTCTCACACCTCATAAATAGGTGTAGTGCCACATTCCTGTAATTCTACAACACTTAGAAAATAAAGGCAAGACATCTAGGGTCATCCTCTGGTACATAGCTTCAGGTCAGCCTGGGCTACATGAGACTCTATCACAAAAAGAATATGAAAGGAAGGAATGGAAGGAAAAACAGAAAAAAAATAAAATGAAATGAGAAGACAAAAATCTAATTTTGAGAGTATGTGCCCTATTTTTGAAGCTCTTTCTTAAGTATGGCTCCCATTGTTTCCTCTCACTGGGAAGTTGCTCCCAAGTTTCACATTGAACTCTGGACTTTATCCTCATTCCTCGCTGTAATATTTCCAATTCACCATTGCCACTAAAGTAGATTTTTGGCTGTTATCCCATAGTTTACAGTTGTTGTCCAAGTCTCATCATCTTATTCCCCATATATAGTACCCAGTTCTAGCCTTATGTCTGCACCAGTCTTTCAGAATGAAAAGGAATAAGTGTAGATCTGGATGCCCTCGTTCTGTTGGTCTTCCTTGATCATCCTCTTCAGCATTTGCAACTGTCTTGTACAATGTCAGACTCTTCCTCTTTTCATTTTGAAGTGTTGGAAATCGATGCTAAGTTCTTCTTTACACTTGGCAGGAGCTCTAGCACTAAGATTTTATTCCTTTTTAAAAGATCCAAAGCAATGTGTAGGCTTGGTCAGCAGCTTGCAGTGATATTTGGAGATTGTGGAAACTTCCAAAGGTAGAGTCTAGTAGTCGGAACTTGGGCCATTTAGGTTGTACATTTGAAGAAGACATTGGGTTTCTGGTTACACCCTGTCTCCACTCTTTGTTTCCCAGAAGAAAAGGAGTTCACATGTTTTCTCTTCCCCTACCATGTATTGTCTCACTTCAGGCACAGAAATCAATGAGGAAAAATCCCTGTCCAATGAAAACTTTTAATTCATATATTACAATGTGGCATAAAGGTGACTACTGCTTTACTTCTGACAGTGTAGATTTTCAACATACATACTTTTTAAAATTAGCTTAGCATGATTTTGGACTCTGTCAATAATTTCAATTCTCTTCCTTTAAAACTCATAGCACTAGAGATTTGAACAGAAGACTGATTTAGAAACACATGTAGGTAACATATAATAACATTATACATATTAAATATTTAAAAATGATGGATGAGACATAAAGATGCTTCCTGCCAAGCCTGAAAAGTTGGTTTTACCACCAATACCCACATGGTGTAAGGAGAAAACTGACTCCTGCCAGTTGCCTTTGGCCATCACACACACACACACACACACACACACACACACACACACACACACACCATGATTTTCTGCCCCAAACACACAAAATAAATTTTAAAAACTTAATAAAACACAGTAAATAATATTGTACAATCCTACTGTGTTCAGTTGTTTATATACTACATTACAGAACAAACTTCTTTATATATTCATTTCCTGTAAAATACCAAGATCATGGATTGTGAAAGAACATACTTAGAGATGAATTAACAGATATCTAATCCTGTTAACTTGCGTATAATTTCCAGACTAAAACTTAGAATTCTGTCTCAATATTTGATTTTGAAACATGTTATACAGTTTCAAATATTCCAAAATGGTTCCAATAGGCCAACCTCACAGCAGGCTCTGTGCCATCTGGCACTTGCAATATCTCTGCTTCCTCTTCTGTGATGTTCTCTGAGCAAAAAATGAAAGACCTGTGATTTAGAAGTATTTGCTGGAGCTGGGCTACCCACAATCTGTTAATCTGCAATGAGTCAAATTGTGGTTTTGCTGTGCTTGTTCCAGAGCCAAATTGTGATTTAGCTGTCCTGATCCAATTTAATGTACAGAGAAGTTTCCTTGATGAGGTATATTAGCCACATTTATTGGTGAACTAAGAATAAGATTAAGTAAGGACTATATTTCCCTTGGAAAGTTGCAGTTGATGTGTGATAAAGTATTTCCTGGGGACATACAACACCCATGTCTACTCACCCAAGGTAGGAATGCCAGGGTGGACCAAAGTATAGATACCTCCAAAGTCCTGAGTTTTATTGGTGTTATTTACAAGAATAAAGGTGAGGGCTTACTTAGAAGAGCAAAAATTATTGAAAATCTGATGTATCATCAGAGTCCACCCAAGCATGTGAGAGAACTTAAAAAAGCTAGAAATTTGAAACAAACTGGACAGCCTTCAGACAGCTCAACAGGTTAGAGAGTGTCTTTACAAGTAATTCAATTGGTCTAATACTGTTCTATTCAATTCTGCTATTTTTGTTTCTTCAAGGTCACTGGCCTTGTCTCAATGGTTTTGTTTTTTGTTTGTTTGTTTATTTGTTTGTTTGTTTTTTCAGATTTGCTTGTCTGAGGTTATTCTTGGCTTTTATTGTTTATGGCAGAAGAGAGGGACCTTATGAATCAGGTTAATGTCAGGGACTTTCTGCTATTTTGGTCCCGCCAGTCCCGGAACCCACTTATAAAATAAACACACAGACGCTTACATTATTTAAACTGCTTGGCCATTAGCTCAGGCCTATCATTGTCTAGCTCTTACTCTTATATTTAGCCCATTTCTATTAATCTCTACTTTGCCACGTGGCTCATGGCTTACCGGTACTTTACATCTTCCTTGTCCTGGTGGCGGCTCCAGGCAGTCTCCCCTTTCCTTCCTCCTTCCTCAATTCTCCTCTCTGTTAGTCCCACCTATCTTCCTGTCTGGCTACTGGCCAATCAGTGTTTATTGACACAGAGTGATATCCACAGCACTCCTTTTTTTTCTTTTTCAAAAAGGAAGGTTTTAACTTTTTTTTTTTTTTTTTTTTTGGATTTTCGAGACAGGGTTTCTCTGTGTAGTTTTGGTGCCTATCCTGGAACTCGCTCTGTAGCCCAGGCTGGCCTCGAACTCACAGAGATCCGCCTGCCTCCGCCTCCCGAGTGCTGGGATTAAAGGCGTGCGCCACCACTGCCCGGCAGGCTTTAACTTTAACATAGTAAAATTACATATAACAAAACAATTATCGAGCAAGAATTACAGTTACAATATTAAAGAAGATATCCTATCTATCTTATATTTATGAGTTTAAGGTTTTATATCTAACTTATCTTTTATCATAACTGAGGAAATTAGAACTATCTAGTCTTCAACTACATCAAAGACCTCAGAAGGATATAATACTACCTGAGAGGCAGAATACTACCTGAGGACAGGCAGAATCATGAGTATGACATCAATACATAAAATATGAAATAACTATGTGTGTGATATGATGTAGAGCCTTTGAGGAATCCTAGCCACATTAAATTATGTGCACTGAATACTCAGCCTTCACGGCCATCCTGTGCATACCATTCATTTGAAAAGAAGGTTTGACTTGTTCAAATGGGTGCAAGAAAGTAATCACATAAACAAAACTCTGTGTGTCTTAGAATATAGTAATATAAGTCTTTACTTGAGGCTTAGAATATACTACTGTAAGCAAGGACACACAGAGAGGGGAGAGGAAGGGATCGACAAACAGATAGATGGGTGTGAGGAAGAGTGAGAGAGAGTGTATACATCTTTTTCTTTTTCTTTTTGGTTTTTCAAGACAGGGTTTCTCTGTGTGCCTTTGCGCCTTTTCCTGGAACTCACTTGGTAGCCCAGGCTGGCCTTGAACTAACAGAGATCCACCTGGCTCTGCCTCCCGAGTGCTGGATTAAAGGCATGCGCCACCACCCCCCAGCGAGTGTATACATCTTTTAGAAAATCCTGTCATATTACCAGCTTGCTCCTTGCACATAGTCAGAACAGCACCTCCTTTGTCTTCCTTATAACAGCCCTACCGGAAATTGTCCTCATTTGTACAGTACTGAAGATGTGACCATCAGACACAGACAACTCTTGCACCAATTGCAGGAAGAAATGGGTAGACGCCAGTGCAAAAATACATACAAAAACATAAAGAGTTATATGGCACCACCGGAACCTAGTGGTTCTGCAACAGCAAGACTTGAACATCACAACATACAAAAAGCAGGAGAAAATGACTTTGAAAAAAAGCTTTATGCAGATGTTAGAGGCCTTTAAAGAGGTAATGAAAAATTCCCTTAAAGAAATTGAGGAAAAGACAAACAAAAAATGGAAGAAATCAATAAATCTCTTAAAGAAATCCAAGGAAACCATGAAAAAGCAATCAAGCAGGTGAAGGAAACAGTTTAAAACTTGAAACTTGAAATAGAAACACTGAAGAAGACACAAACTAAGGGAATGCTGGAAGTGGAAAATCTAGAAAACCAACAGGAACTACAGATACAAGCAAAACCACAGAATACAAGAGATGGAAGAGAGAATCTCTGGTGTAGGGGATACAATAGAGGAAATAGATTTATCAGTCAAAAAAAAAACACTAAAGCCAAAAAAGTCATAACACAAAACATCCAGGAAACCTGTGACACCATAGAAAAGTCAAACCTAAGAATGATAGGGATAGAAGAAGAATACCAACACAAAGACACAGAAAATATATTCAACAAAATCATAGAAGAAAACTTTCCCAGCCTAAAGAAGGAAATGCTTATGAAGATACAAGAAGGTTACAGAACACCAGGTAGACTAGACCCTCAAAAAAGCCTCCTTACCACATAATAATCAAACCACTAAACATAGAGAATAAAGAAAGAATATTAAAAGTAGCAAAGGAAAAAGGCCAAGTGACTTATAAATCAAACCCATGAGAATAACACTGACTTCTCAGTGGAGACTCTGAAAGGCAGAAGGTCCTGGAAAGACATTATGCAGACACTTAGAAACAACAGATGCCATCCCAGAATACTATACCCAGCAAAACTTTCAATCACCATAGACAGAGTACACAAGACAAAACCAGATTTAAACAATACCCCCAAATATAGCCCCACAGAAAGTACTAGAAGGAACAATTCAACCTAAGGAAGTTAGATGCACCCTTGAAAACACAGGCAATAGATAGTCCCACAGCAGCAAATCCAAAAGAAGGGAAATACACACACACACACACACACACACACACACACACACACACACACACTACCTCCAAAAAATAACAGGAGTTAGCAGTCACTGGTGATTAATATCCCTTAATATTAATGAACTCAGTTTGCCTATTTAAAAAAAAACACATGCTAACACAGTGGATATGAAAACAGGATCCATCCATCTGCTGCATACAAGAAAAACACCTAAACTTCAAAGACAGAGAGTACCTCAGAGTAAAAGTTTGAGAAAAGACTTTTGAATCAAATGGATTTAAGAAGCAAGACGGTATAGCTACACTTTTATCTAACAAAATAGACATCAAAATAAAATCACTCAAAAGAGATGGGGAAAGACATTACATATTAGTCACAGGAAAAAAATCTATCAAGATCAAATCTCAATTCTGAACATTTATGCCACAAATAGTAGGGCATAAATATATTTAAAAGAAACAACACTAAAACTTAAATTATTCATCAAATCTCACAAACTAATAGTGAAAGACTTCAACACCCCAATTTCATCAATGGACAGGTCTGCCAGACAAAAAATTAACAGAGAAATAAGGGATCTAACAGATGTTATGACTCAGATGGTCTTAATAGATATCTACATAACATTCCACCCTAACACAAAAAAATATACATCTTCAGCACCCCACAGAACACTCTAAAAGTGACCACATACTCAGTCACAAAGCAAATCTCAACAGACACAAGAAAATTGGAATAACCTGCTATATTTTGTCAGACCACTATGACTTAAAGTTGCAATTCAACAAGAACATAATTTACAGAAAACCTACAAACTCATGGAAACTTAATAATGCTCAACTTAATCACCAATGGGTCAAAGAAGAAATAAAGAAAGAAAATAAAGACTTCCTAGAATTCACTGAAAATGAATGTACAACACACCCAAACTTATGGAACACTATGAAAGCAGTGCTAAAAGGAAAATTCATATTCCACATGAAGAAGTTGAAGAAATCTCACACTAGCAACTTAACAGCACACCTGAAAGCTCTAGAACAAAAAGAAGCAAATTCACACAGGAGGAAGAGACACTAGGATATACTCAAATTAGGGGCTGAAATCACTAAAATAGAAATAAAGGAAACAGTACTAAGAATCAAAGAAACAAAGAGCTGGTTATTTGAGAAAATCAACAATATAGACAAACCCTTATCCAAACTAACCAAAAGACAGAGAAAGAACATCCAAATTAACAAATTCAGAAATGAAATAGGAGACATAACAACAGACAATGAGGAAATCCAGAGAATGATCCGGTCATGCTTTAAAAACCTATACTCTGCAAATTTGGAAAACCTAAAACAAATGGAAATTTTTCTGGATAAGTACTATATATCAAAATTAAATCAAGACAAGATAAAATATACCTATAAGCCCTAATGAAATACAAATAGTCATTAAAAGTCCCAAACAATAAAAACCCAGGGCCAGGTGGTTTCAGTTCAGAATTCTACCAGTATTTTAAAGAAGAGCTAATACTAATACTCTTCAAATTGTTCCACATAATAGAAACAGAAGGAACATTACCAAACTCCTTTTATGGGGTTACAATTACCCTGATACCCAAATCATACAAAGATGCAACAAAGAGAATTACAGACTAAACTCCCTCATGAACATTAATGCAAAAATACCCAATAAAATACTGGCAGACATAATCCAAGAACACATCAAAAAATTATCCACCATGACCAAGTAGGTTTCATCCCAGGGATGCAAGGATGGTTCAACATATGAAAATCTTTCAATGTAATGCATCATATAAACAAATTGAAAGAAAAAAACATGATTATCTCATTAGATTATGAAAAAACCTTTGACAAAATCCAACATCCCTTCATGATAAAGATCTTGGAGAGATCAGGAATACATGGAACATACCTAAACATAATAAAAGCAAAATAAATGAAATTTACAGCAAGGCAACACCCAACATCAAATTAAATGGAGAGAAAATCAAAATGATTCCACTAAAGTTAGGAAAAAGGCTGTCTACACTCCCTGTAACTGCTCAATATAGTATTAAAAGTTCTAGCTAGAACAATAAGACAACAAAAGAGGATACAAAATGGAAAAGAAGAAGTCATACTTTATCTATTTGAAGATGATGTGATAGTATTCATAAGTGACCCCAAAAATTCTACCAGGGAACTTGTCAAGCTGATAAACACCTTCAATATAGGACTCAAAGTTCTAGCTAGAGCGATAAGACAACAAAAGGAGATCAAGGGGATACAAATTGGAAATGAAGAAGTCAAACTATCACTATTTGCAAACTATATGATAGGGTACAAAAGTGACCCCAAAAATTCTACCAGGGAACTCCTCAAGCTGATAAACACCTTCAATAATGGGGTGGGATACAGGATTAATTCTAAAAAATTAGAGACCCTCATATATACAAATGATAAATGGGCAGAGAAAGAAATTAGAGAAACTGCACCCTTTACAATAACCACAAATAATATAAAATACCTTGGAGTAACTCTAACAAAGCAGATGAAAGTCCTATATGACAAGAACATTAGGATGTTGAAGAAAGAAATTAAAGAGGATATCAGAAAATGGAAAGATCTCCCATGTTCATGGATAGGTAGGATTAACATAGTAAAAATGGCAATCTCACCAAAAGCAATCTACAGACTCAATGCAATCCCCATCAAAATCCCCATACAATTCTTGATAGATCTGGAAAAACAATACTCAACTTTATATGTAAAACCAAAAACCAAGGATAGATTTAAAAAAAAATTAATCTACAAAAAAGACACTTCTGGAGGCATCACCATCCCTGACCACAAGCACTACTATAAACTTATAGTAATAGAAAAAAACAGCTTGATATTTGCATAAAAACAGACATGTGGATGAATGGAATCAAATTGAAGACACTGACATTAATCCACACACCTATGAACACCTGATTTTTGTCAAAGAAGCCAAATGTTTACAATGGGAAAAGAAAGCATCTTCAACCAATGATGCTGAAATAACTGGATGTAAACATGGAGAAGACTGCATATAGATCCACATATATCACCATACACAAAACTCAAGTCCCAGTGGATCAAAGACCTCAATATAAATCCAGTTACACTGAACATGGTAGAAGAGAGTGTAGCTAGACTTTTCCTGGTCCTGCCTGCCCATAGTCAGGACAAATCTCTCTCACCTGCCAGTCCCACAGCTGCTCAGACCCAACCAAGTAAACACACAGAGACTTATATTACTTATAAACTGTATGACCATGGCAGGCTTCTTGCTATCTGTTCTTATATCTTAAATTAATTGATTTCTATAAATCTATACCTTTCCACATGGCTTATGGCATACCAGTATCTTACACGTTGGTACTCATGGCAGCGGCTGGCAGTGTCTCCTCACTCAGCCTTCCTGTTCGCAGAATTCTCTTCTATGTTTGTCCCGCCTATACTTCCTGCCTGGCTACTGGCCAATCAGCATTTTATTTATACAGAGAGATATCCACAGCAAGAGAGAGTAGGAAGTAGCCTTGAATGCATTGTCACAGGGAACTACTTCCAAAATATAACACCAGTAGCACAGACACTGAGAGCAACAATTAATAAATGGGACCTTCTGAAACTGAGAACCTTTTGTAAGGAAAATGACACAGCAAATAAGACAAAACAACAGCCAACAGAATGGGAAAAGATCTTCACCAACCCCACATCTGACAAAGAGCTAATCTTCATAATATATAAAGAACTCAAGAAACTAGACATCAAAATACCAAACAAAGCAATTTAAAAAATGGGCTACATAGCGAAACAGAGAATTTTCAACAGAAGTATCTCAAATTGCCAAACGACATTTAAAGAATTTCTCAATATCCTTACTTATCATGGAATTGCACATGAAATTGACTCTGAGCTACCATCTTACATTTGTTAGAATGGCTAAGATCAAAAACAATGATGACAGCTTATGTTAGAGAGGATGTGGGGCAAGAGGAACACCTCTCCACTATTGGTGGGAGTGCAAAATCATACAGCCACTTTGGAAATCAATATGGTGGTTTCTCAGAAAATTGGGAATCAACTTACCTCAAGACCCAGTGATACCACTCTTGGGCATATACTCAAGGAAGGCTCAATCATACCACAAGGACACTTGCTCAACTATTTTCATAGCAGCAGTATTCATAATAGTCAGAAACTAGAAACAACCTAGATACCCCTCAACCAAAGAATGGATAAAGAAAATGTGGTACATATACACAAGGAAAAATGTGGTACATATACACAAGGGAATATATGGGTACATATACTTAAGTGGAAATGTGGTACATAAACTAAACAGTAGTAAAAAACAATGGCATCATAAAATCTGTAGGCAAATGGATGGAACTAGAAAATATCCTGAGTGAGGCAATCCAGACTCAGAAAGACAAACCAGGTATGTGAATACTAGATGTAACACAAAGGATAAGTGAATACTAGATGTAAAACAATAACATAAGTGAATACTAGATGTAAAACAAAGGATAACCAGACTACAAACCACAACTCCAGAGAAATGAACAAGGAAGACCCTAAGAGGGATTCATGGATTGCCCTGGGAAGGAGAAAGAGATGAGATCTCCTGTGTAAACTAGGAGTGGGGGTGGGGGCAATAGAGGGTAGGGGATAGGGGATAAGAACATAAAGGAATGGGATTGTTGAGCTTGAACAGGGAAAGATTGAGAGAGCAATGAAAGAGATATCCTGACAGAGGGAAACATCATGGGAATAGGGAGAAACCTGGTGCTAGGGAAGTTCCCAGGAATCTGCAAGAATGACCCCAGATTAGACTACTAGCAATAGTGGAAAGCGTGGCTGAGCTGGCCTACCCCTGTAATCAGATTGGTGAATACCCTAACTGACATCATAGAGTCTTCATCCAGTAACTGAAGAAAACAGATACAGAGATCCACAGCCTAGCACCAGACTGAGCTCCCGGAGTCCAGTTGAAGAGAGGAAAGAGGGATTCTATGAACAACAGGCATCAAGATTATGATGGGGAAATCTACTGAGACAACTGAACCAAGCTCATAGGAACTCACAGACTTTAGACCACCATCTGTGAAGCCTGCATGGGACTGGAAGAGGCTCTCTGCATAAGCCAGAAAGTTGTGTAGCTTGGTCTGTTTAAGGAGCCTCTGGCAGAAGGATCAGGATCTATTCCTTTTGCATGAGCTGGCTTTTTGAAGCCCATTACCTATGGTAGGATATTTTGCACAGACTTGATGCAGGAGAGAGGAGCTTAGACCTGCCTGAACTGAGTGTACCAGACTTTTCTGACTCCCCATGGGAGGTCTTACCTTTTCAAAGGAGGTGATGGGGGTGGGTTGGGGGTGAAGGCTGAGGTGAGAGTGAAAGAAGGGATGAGAGGTGGGTCTGTGGTTGGTATGTAAAATGAACAAAAAATTTCTTAATAAAGAAAAAAGAAATTTAAAAAAAATGGAATATACAACTGGCCTGGTGATGAGGTCTCACATCTTTAATCCCAGCACTCAGGAGGCAGAGGTAGGCGGATCTCTGTTGAGTTCAAGGCCAGGCTGGTCTAGAAAGTGAGTTCCAGTACAGCAAAGGCTACACAGAGAAACTTTATCTTATATATATTTTTTAAGTTGGTACTAGAAAAAATTATTTCTAATAAAATAAAAATAATAGAAATAATAAGGAAAGTCACAGGCTATACAGTTTGTCCAAAAACAAGACAGGACAGGAATTGTCTATTCAAATTTGGAGTAAGGGCTAATGCCAAAAGCTCAGCTGCTCTGCGTTTAAAATGGTTAACTGTATGAATGGAACAATGACCCTTAACTAAAGAAAAATACACTCATTTTAGCAACTAGTACAGGAACAGTTAGGCACTAAACACATTAAGGAACTACAAGTCCTTGGGATTCTATATTTGAAGAAAAAATGGTGGTGTCGTATGCCTTTAATCCCAGCACTTGGGAGGCAGAGCCAGGTGGATCTTTGTGAGATCAAGGCCAGCCTGGGCTATAGAATGGGTTCCAGGAAAGGTGCAAAGCTACACAAAGAAACTCTGTCTTAAAAAACCAAAAAAGAAAGAAAGAGAGAGGGGGGGGAAGGAAGGAAGGAAGGAAGGAAGGAAGGAAGGAAGGAAGGAAGG
>CABHPQ010156711.1:27184-40926 GCA_902168405.1 Peromyscus aztecus | reverse complement strand
TTTAGCAGAAGTCTGGCAGTGGTAGCACACGCCCTTAATCCAATCACAAGGTAGGCAGAGTCTGTGTGTTCAAGGACATAGCCAGCTTGGTGACACACGCCTTTAATTCAAGTACCAACCATAGAGACCTGGAGGTCTGTATAGACAGGCAGTGACAAAGAAGTCATGTGGTTGGGTTTAGAACCAATGAGAAGGCAGAACAGAAAGTCAATAAAAAATACAGACACACAAGAAGTAGGTCTGTTTTCTCAGGGGAAGGACGGCAGTGGCTGGTAAGCTAAGGGCTATTCGCTAGTGCTCTGACCTCTTGGGCTTTTAACTCTGCATTTGGCTCTGTGTTTCTTATTTAATAAGACCGTTCAGAATTACATCTACAGAACTGGTCACACTGGAGGAGACCCCACTCCTTCGTGTCCTCACGCATGTTACAGGTATTCATTTGTAATGGAGAAGAGGGCAGGGTCCACCTAATCTAGTTTCTGGGCTCCCCAGTGTCCAGTTAGCCATCCATATTCTCATTCCCCAAAGACATGTGGGCTCCACTGCAGTTGAAACTTCATCCCTACTGAGGGGGATAAAACTTTTAAGGAACCCAGGGCTCAAGTAGCCACAGACCTGTGTCATCTAGAAATTTCTGTTTCCCACCTGGAAGCTCCATTAGATTCCTTAGCCAAGGTTGTTCTTCAGAATCAAAGAGGATTGGACCTCCTTTTTATGATGGCGCTGGGAGAAACCAATTGGTCAGGGCTAATCAGAGAAGGTTTAGCCACGGTCAGTAGTAACCTTCAGGAAAAAAACAAAATGTCAAGAACTTAACAACTGGCACCCATCTTTGTTTTCCTGGTCACCTGCTTATGCCCATGACTGAGCCATTACTCCTTTTGCTTCTGGCTCTCAACATAGGACCTTGTTTCTCAAGTGCCAACGTAGCTATGTAAAACAGAGAATTAGTCCTGGTAAACCCATAGAACCAGTGGGGAATGTAACAGGCCCCCAGACCTGGGCACAGCTGACACCATGATGAAAGGACTATCCAGGTCTTGGAACCCAACACACAGGCAGCAACACCTGCTGAAACAAGAATATAGGCCTAATCCATCTAAGTCCACAGTGCTGGGAAAGCCTCTGAAGACACTATTCTTGCATTTTGACTTCTGTAGTTCTGCTGCTGGCTAACTGTTCTGGCTAACTGTGGTATGTCAACCCAGGATGTGGGTTTTGTCCTTAAAATCTCACTTTGAGAAAGGTTTGGATCTGCACTGGGATTCCAAGCACCCAGTGTAGTCACTGGTAGGCTAATACAAACTTCCTATTGGGTTGAACCTGTGTCTGAGTAGTTTTTTCTGGCAGATACCTCACAACAGTATGGTGAAATGTGGGTGTCCTATTTGCCATGGGTCCTAAAAGAAATTTCTATGTTCATGGAAATTTAAGGTGACTCATTCCTGTTTGAAAAGTACCTAAAGCACTAGTTAAAGTAGTCCATTTTAGGGGCTGGAGTTTAATTCCCATCACCTGTCAGGCAGCCCACAACTGCCCGTAATTCCAGATCTTGGGACTCTAACACCCCTGGCCTCTGAATGCACCTGCACTCCTGTGCACAAACCCACACAGAGACATATACATAGTTGAAAAGGAAATAGAATCATAACCTTTTAGAAAGATCCTACACTCTGTAAATATGATTGTCTCTAGGTATTTATGAGGGATAGGTTGCCAGAAACTCTACAGACTCCAAATATGTAAATGCTCAAATCACTTACATTAAGTGGTGTGGAATTTACAAGCAGCTTTGGCACACCATCCTGTATATTTAAGTATCTCTAGGTTGCCTACATGTATGCTATGCATTTCTTGTTATAGTGTTTGTTTAAGAAATAACGGCAAGAAACAAAAGCCTTTACGTGTTTAGTACAGATAAAGTTTATTTTTTTCTATATTTTCCACACGTTCTTAATTGCTATAGAGAATAGGCTATTTTGTATGAAAACATAAGAACTTGGGATATAGAGATTACATGACACTCTGGAAGAGATCATATATATGGCAATTGTAAGAAAGCAATTAATTAAAAAATTCTGGGCCTTTTCTGCTAAATGCAGGTGAAATGAGTGACGTCATTTCTTTTTTGTCACACAATTGTTGCATGGAGTTAAGTGCACCAGTCCCCCATATTCCTTATAACACAACATACAGCATTTCTCAAGCATAGGGAAACAACGAAACACAAAGAATAATTCATGCTTAGAAATGAGTGTTATGTTTTCCAAATAAAGCAGCTGAAGGAGCACAGAGGAGGAATTGACATGTGAGAGTCAAACTTGGGTCTGTTATGAATTCCAGAGCCGAGGGGCCCAGGAAGGGCTTCTTCCGGGGGGCATACAGAGAATCCAAGCTCCTCTTATAGAACACAGATGCTGTCCTGGGAGAAAGCAACCCTGATCAGAAGCGAGGTGGCATCCACCATCATGAACTTCCAGATTAAAATATCTCTCTTATGACCCCACCAGGCGGCTAGGATTTCCTGTTGACCCTAGAAATCCAAAGGATTCTAAGTTGGCCCACAAACTTGCCTCCTCCTCATACTCCACTGGCCAACAAAGCTTTTGTAGGATTTAAAGCAGGTAGCACATGTTTTGTGGTTTTGCTGTTGTTAATTAAAGGCCGAGGTCAACACCCTGAGTAATAAGAATGGCTGGGCTATCCCTCTAAATAATAGATGTGAAGGAAGCAAACTTGAATTCATTGAGTTAGATAGATGGCAACAGGAAAGTAGGGTTAAATATGTAAGAGCAGCTGTGTTATTGTAGAAGGAAGTAGGCAGCTGGAACTCATAGGACCCAAATCTGCTCAGTGACCCAGTAGACTAAATTTTAAAATTGATGTTTCAGTGGTAGGAAATACAAAAACCTCAAGCAATTTTGCTGGAATGAACCAGTTACTTGTTTTCAAACAGTGACATGGAGTCGACCAAAAGCACAATTCCACGTCCGAGGGTTATTTTTAAGAGGGAGTATCTGTTAAAGGATAATATTTTAAAGAAGATAGAGACTTGACTCATGTCATGAGAAAATAAGCATGTGGCACGGATTTTATTTAACTCACTGAGTTAACTGAGTAAAATGTGATAATTAGTTCAAAGGAATGTTCAGAGAAATACACATGTTGCTATATGCATATGCAAATGAGGAATGTTAAAATGAAGTTACAAATAAATGCAAAAGTGGTTGTTTACAAAATTGATGGGACTGGAGGAGGGAAACAGGTTATCCTCCTGGGCAAGACAAAACCCAACCAACCAACCAACAAAAACATAATGGAAAGTCAAAATGCTAGCGATTAATCCAGAAGTAGATAAAATGTAGTTTTTTTAAAGATAGATAATAATCATGCTGCTTTACTTACAAGTTGTTTATGATTCATCCTAACACATGCTTGCACTTGAAAGTAAGACAAAGCTATTTCTGCCTGCCCTTTTGATGTCAAACTGGAATACTATTCAAAGTTGGTCCTTGGACCAGCATTGGAAGAGTAAGCTGGGATTCTTGGATTTCACTCCAGCCTTAGTAGAGGTGGGATCTCTAGGTGATTTCTGGTGTACTCATAAGTTTTGGAAGTGCTGGTAGGTCTAGTTGGACTTAAAGTGAAATATTACCTTGTGGAAGACTGAGAAGGCACAAGTGATTCCCATCTTGTGGAGAAGATAATGGCAAAGGCTGTAAGTTTAGCATCATTCGTAGCAAAATGTAAGCATCGCCATTTCTTTTCACTGACTATATACAGCAGTTTCCCTTATCTTTTAACTTGCCATCAGTTTCCTTATTAATGAGATTAAAAAAAACTCTTAACAAGCAATCAATAAATACTTGAGAATCATATCTTTAGCTTTATAAAATTGTATTTGGGCACAATTAAACTGAAACAGGTGGTCTGTTGACCTGTTAAAGGGAATGCAATGCAATGAGGGAGTAAAGGGGTCAGGTCACAATATGTGACTAGATCAGCTTTGAACTTCCTTTGGGATACCATCATGCTATAAATTAGGCTTAACTTTTCCTTGTGGATTATATGAACATTATCTAATTCTCTCTTTAGTCATCTCTTCTTAGATTATAAATCTACCCATCTATTTCTTCCTGTTACCATCTCTTACCCACATCCCTGCCAAACACACACACACACACACACACACACCAAATTATGCATTGGTTGCCTGAAGTTCTGTGCTAATCCTTTTCCCTTACCAATTAAGAGCATCATTGATTTAAAAAAACATCAACCAGGCCTGGTGGTGCAGGCCTGTACTCCCAGCTACAAAGGAGGCTAGGCTGTGCTACCAGAAGGGTTACTGGAGTGTCTTTGACATTGATGGAGCCTATTTTATGTTAGGAAGCAGAGATCAGGGGAAACTCAACAGCCTCCAAAGGTGCTCCCAGTCAGTGGCTTTGCTTTTTTTGTGTCATGAATTTGAAGAATGAACTTCAGGGCCCATAGAGGGTGAGTTTTAGAGAGAGTTTTATTGCACATTTATAAGTGGGAGCCTAGGTGGGGGAGAGAGAAGGAGGGAGAAAGGGAGGGAGGGAGAAAGGGAGGGAGGGAGGGAGGAGGTGAGTAGAGCTTGTGTGCATCAGGAGTGGGGAATCTCAGGAAATGGAGCTGCTAGTATGGGGGCATTTTCAGCTCCTAACAGGGAGTGAGATGAGGTCTGAGGAGGAGAATGAGCTAGCTGGTCAGTTTAGTTGGCCCAACCAGGTGTCCAGCCTTTTTTTTTTTTGGTTTTTGTTTTTTTGTTTTTTTGTTTTTTTTGTTTTTTTTTTTTTGCTTCAGCCATATAGGCGTCCAGTGTCTTCAGGTCCGGGTGCTCACAGGAGGTAACAAAGAACAGGAAGCAGAGCTCTCTCCCAGGATTTCCAGCTCCAGCAAGGACATCTCCAAGGCTTCTGTTTAGGTGTCCTTGTTCCATTGACTAGTGTCTGTCTTCTGTTCTCATCAGCAGGAAGACTGTAAGTTCAAAACCCATTGTTTTCAAGGAGAGCCTGGGAAACTTAGTAAGACCTGTCTGGGAGCAAAAAGTCAAATAAGAGCTGGGGCTATCCTTCAGGGGTAGAGAGCTGGCTTAGCATTCAGAGACCAAAGATTTACCTTCAAGTATTGAGAAAAAAATAAAAAGACACGACAAACAAGAAAGTCACCCCAAACCCAAATAAACAAACATGAAATTTGAGATAACAAAATCATCCGGGACCCCTAATGAGCCAGTTCTACAGGGATCACTAACTTGTTTGCAAACAGGGATGTAGAGTCAATTAAAAGTAAAACTCCATGTTTGCAGATTATTCTGAAGAGAGGGTGTCTGTTCAATCTGTTTAAAGGTAATGTCCTAATAAAATCAAATCTCGAGTTGCGTTTTCATGACAAAATCAATTGCCAACCCATTGTGCTCTTACTTGCGTCTGTTTAGAGTTCCACACAATGCTTGCCCTTTTCACTGACTTTCGTTCATAGCTTGGTAGAAAAACACTTGGTAGAAAAGGGAGTCCTAAGGACTTATCTCTTGTCAACTTTCACAAAACTCTTAAGGGAAGTGTGTGTTCTGTTTGAGGCAGCCTTCTGGGCTAAGAGAACACACATGGAGTTTTGAGGATTTCCTGTTTGCAAGTGCAGGGACTTTGTATCCAAGTAGGGAATCTTCTATTTCTTATGGTCACCTTAAACGTGGTGGAGGAGGCTAGTTAGAGGAGTCTAGAGCTTTTCATCTAGAAGCTCTTTAGTGGCAGACAGTCTTCCGAGCACATTCAGTCCAGGGCTGTAAAGATGGTGATATAAGAAGCTTATGAATATGGTTCATAAGCCAAGTTTACTAGAGGTGCCTAAAAGATGGAGTGAGAGCGGCTGTGTGACCTACACTTTCCACAGGATTCTTACCTGAAACATAAGGACTAATCTCAGCGTATGTTATGGAGGACTTTCTCCCTAAATGTGCCTGTCTAGCTCAGCAGCTAACATATGTACAGAGTCCATTTGGCTTCACCTGCACGCATGTCACATTGTTTTCTCTACAGATCCTCTGCTCTGGGTCTGTGGATTCTCTGCCTTTCGATCATTAAACCCAATGTCACCTCTAGACAGCTTCATTTGGCCTGTGCAACGTCCTTTTGACTTCTTTTACTTCCATAATTCTCTGATTTATGCAACCTGAATGTTGGTCCCTCAACAGCGTCTTGGTTTTTCCTTTCGAAGTCCTCTAAATTACAGGTTCACAGTGCACTAAATGTAAGAACACTGTTCATCTAGTAAACAGAGAGACATTAGCAAATGCTTACAAGAGAGTAAGCAAAAAAAAAAAAATGTGATGAGGACCTTCTAAAATCATATGTTGAGAATAGGCTAAGGGGTCATTTAGCTCTCTGCCAAGTTGAATCTTCCCAGAAGCATGAAATTATCTTGTATAATGATCCCCAAATACATAACTCAAGGCTCCATCAGATTAACTTGATTTACTCTTTGCACAAACTGCCCTGGTGGTATAACATCGGCGGTATGACTCAGCGGGCGAAATCCTTTTATCTGCTCCAACCATCCCTTAATGTAAACCAGGGTGGTTACCCAACATCCCTCAGTCTCTCCAAGAGACCAGAACAGGCTATGTAAACAAGGAAAAGGCCCCTTCGGTGCAGAACTCTCTATAGCAAAAACTTCAAAGGTATCTGTGGTATTCCATTCAGAAGTATATCTAATTTGGGACAGATGCACATAAGCAAAACGGCTTGCTTAGCTGTTTGCGGCAGGCATGTAGTATTTACAGTGGGAAGCTTTGGTACCCTGGTCCTCCGCTTGCTTCCTCCAGTTGTAATTTGTTTAGAGAAGGCATCTTGGGGGTAGTGGGAGAAAGGGGTGGGCAGCAGTGCTATGCTGCCAGGCTGGATGTGTGTGGCCTTGGGGAAGTGTGCTTTGAAGGAGAATACTATGGGTTTCCATTACCAGTAAGAATGCTCAAGGGAAAGTATGTGCATATAAATTCCTTTGTCCGGAAATCAGGAGGAGAAGGAATTTTCCCAGATGCCCTGCAGCGGGGCCTTTTGTCTCTGAAGATGAATTAATGGAAACTGCCTCTCTGCTAAGGCAGCGCTCCATGCTTGCAACAACACCCAGAGAAAGTGCAGTGGTGTGTTTGTCGCACCCATTCCCGCTCTATTGACAGTCTGTGACACAGGAGACAGACTCAAGAGGCAAAACATCTGGGCTTGAGGACCTCGTCTTTTATCCTTGGCTTTTACCCTGAGTGAACGCTTGTCTTTCTGTTTTATTTAGCCCAATTCTCTCAGTTCATTTTTATTAGGACTGTGGCAGATGAGGGGCCCCACCTCTACCTAGGATGCTGGGCATGAGCTGAGCATTGCTCAAAGTACTGTTAAATGCCGTTAAGACTTCTATCGATGGTCGAGTTCCCACTTAAGCTCTCCTTCTGATGTTTGCAAAATGTTGGAGGTGAGGAGATTTGATTTAATTAGCAGTTATTGGTCTCATCTCTGGTTCCCTGGCTGCCATAAGCTAAGGGCTTTAAACAGGCAGACAGTCCCTCTACCGGCACTAGCCACTGAAGCCTCGACGGCTTATGCCACAGTCCCACCGCAGCCTGGGTTCGGATCCTGAGACACGGAAGGGGCCTTGGTGCGAAGAAGTGAGTTGTCCAACCACCAGATGAGTTTCATGCAAGTGGCCAGCCTGGAAGAGATCGAGAGCCGTCTTTATGTATACTTCCAAAACAAGCATGTTTTCCCCACTCTCCAACGTTTACCTTTAGCAAAAACAAATATGTCAAATATGTTTTTTCCCCCAACTTCTACATCAAGAATTTAAACCAAAAACAACACCTATTATTTTGCTAGCTTTACCAAATATCAAGCCAGGTACATCCTGGCTTTACAAAACTAAAAGGTGATAAACATAGGCGCACATTTTCAAGAACAACAATATTGTTGAAAACTTAACAAAGAGGGGTAATCTGCCTCCAATCCAGTCAGCACTGAATCAGGACAGCTCCCAGGGTCTGGAGTGACAGCTGGCACCCCCAGACAAGAAACCTGAGAAGCATCAGCTCCCAAAGAATTTTAGGGGAAAATATTTGAGAAAAAAAAAAAGTGGGGTTTTCAGAAATGATCACGTCTGTCCCATGTGTAACTGACAAAGTGACACTAAAAACCACCAAGAGAATCATCAATATTATGAGAGAGAAGAGAAAGTGCAGGCCAAACTGTCCCAGCAGTATTCTGTGCTGTTCCCAAGTCCTCTGGTCCTCGCCGAGTGAGACTGTCCCTGCGGGCTTTGCCTCATCTGAAAACCCGTTGGACAAGCACTCATATGCTGGTCTGAAACTAGGCCGCCTACTCCCAACAGGCTTAAGTTGGGATGATGTGGCAGTTATAGATGTAGCATGGCCTGAGCTCCTAAGGCGAGGCCCTGGTCATGACTGTTTGGAACAATGCGACACAGAAGGGGCAGAGCCAGAGAGCGGCTGGCCTTTGGTAGTTGCAGAAGTGGGTTTGGGAGGATGGCAGTCTTGACAGAGGAAGAGGTGTGGTAACAAGAGCAACAGAGGAATCGTGCTTCTCCTGCATCCCTGATAACTGGAGAAAGAGACAGTACAAATGTCCACCTTAGACTTTAACCTTAACGTACAGTATGAAAACATACTGTTTGCGGGGCTTTGTTGGGAGACACGAAGAACATTTAGGCAAGTGGAGAGAATTACAAAGCCCTTCAGCATCCAGGCAACAAGTAACTCCTCCCTTCCTATAAATTCCCCAAGCCAGCTGATTGGGCAAGCAGGTTTATGCTTTACCAGTGCCAGGCTCTTGCCAGGTGACCACCAAGCCTTTTGGTTTTGCCAAAAAACATAGTACTACATATTTGTGCATTGCACATCAAGTCCTTGCTTGATATCAATTCTCCTTCAAAATCAGCCATTAAAAAACAGAACTATTGCTCTAACCGTGCTGACATCTGTGTATGAGAAGAGGCCACAAGGAAATTCTATGATTTATCTTGTCTAATGACAGATCACCGCCCTCATTTCAGAAGGGGTTCTACCTCATACCCAGGGGGAAGGAATGCTACATACCGAGACGGAGAGAATTTGGGCAGACAAGCTCATGGCATTTCTGCACTGTACTCTGTTCCATTAGGCAATATCCTTGGGTCCAACCACCTTTCTGAACTGCTGTCAATTCTCCATCAAACCCCAGCAAAAAATAATGGGTCTTTAGCACTTCATTTCTCAAGACTCCTTAACAGATAAAGCTTTGGTTAACTGTGCTTTTCTCTTGTCCATCTGCCCTATGTTACAGGGGTAGTAGCTATGGCATTTAGAGGTAAAGGAAGATATTTATTCTTCCTACCCTATGAACCTTTAGAATTAACTCATTTAATTTTCTGTCCTATTGCATTTTGGCTGCTTATTTCAGAAACAACGTTCTAGAAAGGTGGGATCACCTTAAACTATGCTAAAACGATAGTCAAAATACTCAGTACTTTAGTGAGATACAGTACTCTTCCTTCCTAGAAACCGCACCCCCCAAACATAGATGCTTACAGACCACAGTCATGTAGAGTTGTATGTCTTCAAGTGTAACTTTCCTTTTCTTTGATCTCTTTTTAGTATTTTATTTTTATCACTTTTCATGCTTTCCTTAACACTTTTGGCTCCCCTTCTCCAGCATTTTGGGCTTCCTTACTCTTCCTCTAACTTCCCCTCCCCCTGCCATGTGGATGCTTATCCACCATGTATCTGACCTTCATGCCAGCTTAAACAGCATGGAATTTTCGTTCTTCCCTTCCTTCTCCTCTGCACAACAGCTGGACTTTACAGCTTGCCTGCCCAGGGCTTTCTCTTTTAAATTGTCATAAAATTGTCCTTGTGCTTCCATCAAAGTCCATTCTTATGTTCTTTTATTAATAAAACTAAGAACCTCAAAATGGGACCCAAGACCCCCTGTATCCTCAGGAGCCTTCCAGGGGTTTTGTTAGCCTGGTCTCTTGGGACCCTCTGGAGACGAGCCTAGACTCAAGAAAAACTCTGAGTCTGCTTGGGTCCATTTAGCATCTCTTTTCTATGTGCATTTAATCATATGTGTGCCCAATGATGCCTAGGCATTGTGATGTTAATAGGGAATTATCCCTAAAAGATCACAGGAAGGCACATTTGGCCTTATTGCACAAACAACCAATAGCTGTCCAGGTTCGATCAGCCCATGGCCCACAGTTCTGGATTGTATTCCAGGATGTAGCTGACTAAAAATGGAAAATGGGGCAGTATCAAGGACTTACTAAGGAGGACAACTTACTTTCATTGTTTAAAGTAGGTACATGTAGTCTGATGTAGATATGGCCCTTGGGGTTGCCAACAGGTTTCTCGGTGCATTGTTTGTAGATGGGCGTGTGAATGGCCAAGCCAAGTGGAGTACCAGGTTGCTAATCTAGTACTTATGTTAATCTGACTCATGACCGTAATTTCCTAAGGAATAGGAGTGTAAATTTTTTCATTCCATTGCATAGTGCAGTGGTTAGAACACAGCATATAATTAAAATACATGATGAGTTCAAAATAAAGATGAAGAACAAAGGCTCTTTTTAGTATCTAAGAGTAGAATAGGACGAGCTAATAACCAATGGACATACAGGGGACCTGTTCGGATAGACCACGAGGAAGAAAAATGATTTTCCTCTCCTTGCTTTTATTTTTTTTTTTTAAATTTGGGAACCAAACCCCTTAAAAGAAGACAGACAGATGAAAGAAAAAGTTAAGGCAAGTTCAGTCAGTAGACATACCTCTGTATACAGAGAAACTTTGCCAACAGTGAGGAGCATTCCAAGGGGCAGCTTTAATCTCAGGCTTGAACTGCGTTTTCCAGACAGACTGGGAACTTTTTAGGAAAGTGAGAAGAAAAAGGAAAGGACAATAAACACTCAAACATTGTGTCTCCGGGAGCTTAGAGCTCCAGCGGAGGCCCAGTTCCTAGCTGTAACTACAGTAGACACAAAGGGCTCCAGTGAGGTTCCTAGTAGGTTAAGTGTGTCCAGTCTCCAGTCCATTCCAGCTGAGGCTCCAGACTTTATGGAGTACAGTCATTGTAACTGTATACTGCCCAGTTTCTGGCTCATGAGCATAATAATTATTTTAAACTATTGAGCTTTGGAGCCAGCTATATAGAAATAGAGAACCAACAGAAACATTACAAAAAGATTATTTGCATTTATAAAAAGGTTTTGCCTATTTGTATCAGATAACAGGGAAAAAAGTAAGATGTAGCTCAATAACTCAAGAGTATTTTCAGTGAAGAGACCCAGGGACCTTAGGGCTCACTGCCTGAACTACTTTGGGCCTTTCTTCTCACCCAGATAGACACTCTTTGGCTACCTCACTTGTGGCTCAAGTGGACCTGGGTGTGGCTTGGGCCACTGCTCTTGGGTGTGATTGTTATTATTGACTGTCAGTGTGGGTCCAGGATCACCTAGGAGACAAACTTCTGGGCATATCTGTGAATGCTTTTCTGGTGAATTGAGATGACTCATCCTAAAAGTGGGTGGCACTATTCCATGGCCTGGACTCCCAAGCTTGCATCAAAAGAAGGAATAGTGCACTGAGTACCAGCATCCACTTCTTCCTGCTTTCTGACTATAGATACACTATGACAAGCTGCTACATGTTTCTACCACCATGCCTTCAGTGCCGTGGGGGACTGTCCTCGCAAACTGGGAGAGATTTTATTGAAGGATTTCCTCTCATTTCTTCTCTTGTCTGTTATGTGGGTACATGACATTGATATCTCATGTCATGTCTTTATATCTTCTGTGATGTGAAGTCTCATTCCTAAACATAATAAAGGCAATTTATAGTAAACCAACAGCTACTATCAAATTAAACGGAGAGAAACTCAAAGTGATTCCACTAAAATCAGGAATAAGACTAGGCTGTCCACACTCCCCATATTTATTCAATATAGTACTTGAAGTTCTAGCTAGAGCAATTAGACAACAAAAGGAGATCAAAGGGATACAAATTGGAAAGGAAGAAGTCAAACTTTCACTTTTGCAGATGATATGACAGTATACATAAATGACCCCAAAAATTCTACTAGGGAACTCCTACAGCTATTAAACTCCTTCAGTAAAGTGGCAGGATACAAGATCAACTCAAAAAAAAAATCATTAGCCCTCCTATACACAAATGATAAAAGAGCTGAGAAAGAAGTCAGAGAAACATCACCCTTTACAACAGCCACAAATAATATAAAATACCTTGGGATAACACTAACTAAACAAGTGAAGGACCTTTTTGATAAGAACTTTTAAGCTCTAAAGAAAGAAATTGAAGAAGATATCAGAAAATGGAAACATCTCCCATGCTCATGGTAGGTAGGATTAACATAGTAAAAATGACAATCTTACCAAAAGCAATCTACAGATTCAATGCAATCCCCATCAAAATCCCAACACAATTCTTCACAAACTTGGAAAGAAAAATACTCATTTTCATATGGAAAAACAAAAGACCCAGGATAGCTAAAAGAATCCTGTATAATAAAGCAACCTCTGGAAGCATCACCATCCCTGACCTCAAGCTCTACTATAGAGCTATAGTAATAAAATAAAAAGCTTGGTACTGGTATAAAAACCAACATACAGACCAATGGAATTGAATTGAAGACCCTGACATTAATCCACGCACATACGAACACCTGATTTTTGACAAAGAAGCCAAAACTATACAATGGAAAAAAAAGAAAGTATCTTCAACAAATGGTGCTGGCATAACTAGATGTCAATATGTAAAAGATTGCAAATAGATCCATATCTGTCACCATGCACAAAACTCAAGTCCAAGTGGATCAAAGACCTCAACATAAATCCAGTTACACTAAACGTAATAGAAGAGAAAGTAGGAAGTACTCTTGAACGCATTGGCTCAGGAGATCACTTTCTAAATATAACACCAGCAGCACAAACACTGAGTACAACAATTAATAAATGGGACCTCTTGAAACTGAGAAGCTTTTATAGGGCTAAAGACACGGTCAATAAGACAAAAGGACAGCCTACAGAATGGGAAAAGATCTTCACCAACCCCACATCTGACAGAGGACTGATCTCCAAAGTATATAAAGAACTCAAGAAACTAGACATCAAAATAACTGAACAATCCCCCCCCCAAAAAAATGGGCTAAAGAGCTAACCAGAGAATTCTCAAAAGAAGAAACACAAATGGCTGAAAGACATTTAAAGAAATGCTCAACATCCTTAATCATCAGAGAAATGCAAATCAAAATGACTCTGAGATACCACCTTACACCTGTCAGAATGGCTATGATCAAAAACACTAATGACAGTCAATGTTGGAGAGGATGTGGAGCAAAGGGAGCACTCCTCCACTGTTGGTGGGAATACAAACTTGTACAACCACTGTGGAAATCAGTATGGCAGTTTCTCAGAAAATTGGGAATCGATCTACCTCAAGACCCAGTCATATCACTCTTGGGCATATACCCAAGGAATGCTCAATCATACCACAAAGATACATGCTCAACTATGTTCATAGCAGCACTATTTGTAATAGCTAGAACCTGGAAACAACCTAGATGCCTGTCAACTGAAGAATGGATTAAGAAAATGTGGTACATATACACAATGGAGTACTACTCAGCAGAGAAAAACAATGACGGCATGAAATTTGCAGGCAAATGGAT
>CABHPQ010156711.1:0-27084 GCA_902168405.1 Peromyscus aztecus | reverse complement strand
TTAAGAAAATGTGGTACATATACACAATGGAGTACTACTCAGCAGAGAAAAACAATGACAGCATGAAATTTGCAGGCAAATGGATAGAACTCAAAAATATCATCCTGAGTGAGGTAACCCAAACCCAGAATGACAAACATGGCATGTACTCACTCATATGTGGATTCTAGATATAAAGCAAAGAACAATCAGACTGCAACCCACAGAACCAGGAAGGCTATATAGCAGGGGGGACACTAGGATGACTGTGGCTTATAATAAATTTTGGTTTTACTCAAAATTTGGTTTACTGGGCAAACCTCAATGAAACATTTCATTATTAGGATAAGAAATTATACTGTATCAAGCTGATAATAGAAAAACAAATTTTTAAAAAAAGAAGTCTCAACCTAAAATCCCTTATCAAATGCTAGTGTCTTTATCTTTGACCTCCAAGGTTCCCAAGTTGTGAGAACTACGTCTTCGTTTTTCATGTTCCTTAGTTTATGATATTCTGTTATAATGCCACAAACATATTAAGAAAATAACCAGTCAGTTTAGAGTTGGTACCCACCCTATTTCTGGCACTTTCTTAGCTAAGTCTCAAACACCAAGACAATATTTCCACTGTCTTAAATGATCCAGTGACCAAGGGCCAGATAAGTAAATACTACACTAAAAGTCTGACAGAATTTGACCTGCTCCTGACTATGGCACTGTCTTGCCTCGCCTGCATTTCTGTTTCCAGCCAGTGAACCTGTTTAATTTCTTCTCAGTAAACTACAAGAAGTAAAATGCTGTAGGCTTTACTCCGCCTTCTCTGCTCCCAAGATGCCCGTTCCTCTTCTGTGGGATACCCCATCCTCTAAGACTAGTGGGTATAGCTCGCTTCTTCCAAGCTCCATTCTTTTTTCCTTCTGTTGCCTCGTTCTTGTTACCATGTGCATTCTTCGAACGTTCCTGAATATTCTTCTTTTCCTCCTAATGAGCTTATTTATCTTGACTCTGATTTTCCCCATTTGAGGCAGTCCTTCTTTGTCTTTACTGGTTTCTCATGTTCCAGACCAGGGCATCAAGTAGTCATCTGAATTGTGCTGTGGCTGAAGCTAGCCAGCACTGAGTTTTACAGGGGGATGTTTGGTGGGATGGTGTGTCTTGTTTTCAGCTGAAAGTTCATGTAAATATTCTTAGCCTTCTTCCTACACACAGTTTAGCCTGCTTAGGATATAAAATTCTAGTTCACATTGTGGAGAATTCTAGCTTGTATTCACTTGGGGAAATGGTTAGAACTTTTCATTTCCAGCCAGTAAACCTGTTTAATTTCTTCTTAGTAAACTATAATATTAATATGGTTTTCTTGGCTAGAGACACTGTTTGGCCCTATTAATAGGTATTGATTTCAGGTTATATTCAGGGTTTTAAATATCTCAGATGACCTCTAGACATTGGCAGTCATTCAGTAGGATTTAGGTCCCGCAAGGAGTTATTACCTGTAATGATTCAGTTGTAATTACTTACATATAAATGGTAAATTACATTTTTACACCATGAGCCATGAATCAGAAAACATTCTACATTATATTCTAAGCATGTTAAGCTCTGAAGCTTAATTCAAATCCCAGGAAATAAGTATCTGGAAAAAAAAAAAAACAATTACACATCTTGAAAATGCACACTGTCAGCCTATTGATCAGAGACAAACATATCCCTTGTAGCTAGTTAAAGCAAGTATTTATGTAAAAACTTTTGTTTTTAAAGCGAAGGAAGAGAGTGCTGCTTTTGAGTCTGACACCTGCTACCATGCTATTCTGTACCCTTGACACATGACTGGCTTCAAATGCCTGAACATCAGGAGAATAAGAGCAATTTTTTTCTCTCTCTTTCTTGTACCAAGCTCTTGGGTGTTACAGAAAATATCTTCTGGCCGAGTACATTGATGGTGCTTTTATCATAATTATGATTATTATCATCTGCTCTCATCATTCAGGATCTTCCATTTTCTTGCTATGTGAAAAGAGTCACTTTAAGTCACATGGCCTTTTAAAGGAGTAGAAATTGAAAAATAACTAGAAACTTCCATCTGCACTAACCTTTGACTTGGACACAGACACAGGTTTTCAGAGATTGTCAATTTGAGGACCCTGCAATAGTATTTCTTTAAAAAAAATTTTAGAAAGCCATTTGATAAAAATGAGAAATAATGAATAAGTCCTATTAAAAGATGAAGGGCTATTGGTTTTTATTTTTCTTTTTGGTCTCAGGGTTTTTTTTTTTTTCCCCTGAGAGAAGCCAAAAGTACTAGCTTGGCTTTGATGGGACTCTAAGGGACTTACATGTTTATAGTGTGCCCATTCCAGGATATTTTTCTTTCCTGATGCTAAGCTTTGAGCTCATGACCAGATATCCTTCATGGGAAACATATTCCCACTGGCAGACATCCGTGTAGCTCTTACCTAAACTGTGAGTAGCTTATTCTATTGGGATCACTTCTTCCTGGAGCACTGTCCTATTTCCACAGTCCATATGAACTATGGGGTCAAGGCAGTGAGTTTGGCAAGCTGTATTTCTATGTACTGAATGGATGCAAAGGTAAAGAACAGGTACATGTATCAAACACATGGAAGAACTTGAACGATAGGGTGAGGGTAGGTACTGGAAACCATCAAGGTCACCAAGTTTTCCTTGAATAGGACATCTGATTCCATACTCAAATAGATGTAAGTATTCAAAGGAGGTTAGTTGTAATATAGGTGTGAGTACATACAGGTGTCTAGTTGGTGTGTAGCACTTGTACAATTATAGCACTCACACAGCAACTTTGGAGCTGTTTACAAGTCAACCAGTGTGCATAATTCTCTTAATTCCAGGGATGGAGATATCTTCCTGGCAAATGTATGCTTTCTAGAATAAGGATCTAACACACTGCTTGACATAATTTAAAGACTGAACCTTTGAATGTAACTGAAGTCAGTAAGAGTGTTTTATATGACAATTTAAAGGTTCCTTTGGCAGATCTAGAATTTAATCTAAGTGGGTGTTACAGCATTTGCATTATTGACTGAATAATATTGATTGAGAAAAACATTCAACTTCCATTTACAAATGAGTATTAAGGGGGTTCAGAAATTATCTTAAATAATCTATTGGGATGTTTGAAAAACAAGTTAAGTAAGTTACTCTTGCAAAAATTTAAACTCTGTCTGTATTCAGCATGTGCCCCTAGAGAAACACATGTATGTGTGTCCATGGATGCTAACTACACACACACACACACACACACACACACACACACACACACATATATATGCTATTAAAGTAGATACATCATCTATCTATACATAGGAATAAATACTTTGTATATATAGCATATTTTTTGTATATATTGCATATACATGCAAGCCATATTTATTGAGAAGTTGGCTCATATGAAAACGGAACCTAAGAAGTCCCAAACAAGCTATCTGTAGGTCAAAGAAGCTATGGATTTAGAGAATTAGGTAGTGTGACTCAGTTCCAGGCTGATGGTTCCAGAAACCAAAGGCGTTGATGGTATAACTCTAGTTCAAGGTTGAAAGTTTAAGATCCTAGGGAACTAGGGAAGGGTAGAAGGGCTTAGGTTACTGCCATTCATCTCTCAAGGATGGGCTGTAAGTGGCATTAAACCCTTTCTTTCTCCAAGTTGTCTTGCTTAGAGCGTTTTATCATAGGAAAAAAAAAAAGGAAAATAAAACAGTGGTAGCCTACAATGACTATAGACATGTAGATAGTGGAGGCCCAAGTAATGAGATTTCAGAAGGGAATGAAAAAGTATTGAGAAGTGGGCTAGATGCCCTTTTTTGTTATATTCTGGCAAAAAAATATAGCTCTTGTTATCAGACATAGACTTTATTGTTGAATTAGTACTATGAATACAAAAATGGGATCTCTGGTGAAGTAATAATTATAAATTGTTCACACTGTAAAAACTGGGTATTATGACAACATTTCTTTATGTATGTCTTTTAGCATTTCTGTTGCTTTCCTACTAGGGACTGTAAAGGATTGGATTCTGATTTCCTCCACTACAGAGGCAATCATCCTTAGAACTTTAGAGGGCTGAAGCACTCTGCATTTTTTTCCAGCTTTGCTACCTCCTAATGCACTAATGGAGTTGGAAATAGATCTTAATTACGGTTGTGACCCTGTTGACCAACACTGGTACTATAATATGCTTTGGGATGGTTAATCCTTCGTTATAGGCCTAAGGACTACACTAACTTGATTGTGATGTTGTCAATTATTGTTTTCTCTTTACATTTGCTGAAATCCTCTTCCGTGAGAATGTGCTCTGATACCTCTAGGCTTAAATAATATAATAGCAGTGCACTTGTTCATCCATCCATCCATGAATTCATCTAATTACTGAGTGCAAGCCTTATTTAGGCTTTTACTTTATTTCCTGTACCTGTGAAATTGACTCAGCCCCGACTTACTTACCTTCTTTACTCTATGGTCTTCTCTTATGGCCCCTAAGTTAAAGGGCCTCTCCCGTGTGTTCTGCTCCCCTAGAAATAATGTTTCTCACCCTAGAATGCTGTTGCTTATGGGCCTGGATCCAGATGACTGGGTTCAAACCATAGCTCCTACTCCTTACCAGCTCTATGATCTAAAGCAAATCAGTTATTTTCCTTGAGTTTCATTTCCTCATCTCTTAAATGGAGAAAATAACAAAGCTATCTATTGTGTTTACAGTACTTATTCTTATTTATTCAGCAACAAGTTACTGAATAACTATTCCAAATTCTGACTGAAAGGCATTGAACAGAACAATATACCTGCTCTGTTTACCTTCCTGTGCGAGATGGGGAATGAACATATAAATGTATAAAACCTAAATGGCTAGAGGACAATAGAGTACCATATGGGAGCAGATATTATATGAAGATTGGCCGAATATGAGAATTCCAAGAATAAGGAAGAACATTTAGGGGCATGTCCGGGTGGGATAGAAGATCAAGATCAGTTTGGGTCAGGTTGAAATTACTGTTATTCATTCAAATGCAGATATGGTCATTGGTACACACACACACACACACACACACACACACACACATACATATATACATATACATATGTGTAAGAATAAATAAATTTAAAAGCAATAAGTTGAATTTCTGCTTGTGTTATGGATAGAATTAGATACACCTCCCCAATTTCATATATTGGAGTTTTTACTAAGTGACTGTATTTGGAGATGGGCCCTTTCAAAATGAATTGTAGCTTAGGTTAGGTTAGTCCTAACCCAACTCAACTGGTGTTCCTACGAGAGAAGGATATGAGGGCACAGCTGCATATAGAAAGAAGACCATGGAGAAACATGGAATGAAGCCACCATATAAACAAAGGAAAGGGGCTTAAGAAGACCCAACATTGCCAGTTCCTTAATCTCGGATTTCTAGCTTCAGAATTGTGAAGGAATGAACTTCAGTTGTTAATATCATGCAGCTTGTGGAATTCTGTATGGCACTTCCAGCAAAGTAACCTAGGTTGAATGACTCAACCGGAAGTTCCATTAGTCTGTAGTGGAATCTCTGCTCATGGCAAGAAGTCTGATGTTTAGAAATCAGTACAAAGCTGGAGCGATTGTACACGAAGATATTGAAAATTACCAAGTGGAAAGCGATCACGTAGGAAGGCCTGAGGAAGAGGAGAGGAGAGACTGGAGAACTGGTCTGATGAATAGTGTTTCCAATATAGGCCCAGAGTGGTAAAGGGACCAGAGGTGATGAGCCTGGGAGAGGAAAGGAAAAAGGGAGGGGGGTGTGATGTGTCAAGGATGCAACTGAAAGGAAATGGGAGAGACTCACTTTGTAAATGGGTGATGAGAATGGAGCAAGATGGAGACTAAGCTGGTTCAGTCATATGGGGGGAACTTAGAGGTAGCTGGTGACCTGAGGCATGGTGATTGCAATGCAGAAGTCTGCATGATAGTATTTCAAGAGAGAGTGGGCCGTGAAGCTGTGGAGACCTTGAGTAAAGACTGCTCTCTCACAGATGAAGTGAGATCATGGGTACATATAGCATAGTTTGGATGCTAGCTGCTGCTCTTAACACTCTTAATGTTTTTAGTTGTTGGGCACAGACAGACACATGTATGCTTATAGCGCACAGGGTACACACAAAAAAGACAGAAGCAAGGGAGAGGAGAGGGGTCCAGATTCCTCTAAGTTCTGAGCCAGACAGAGTGGAACAGAGACATATTGTTTACTCCTCCTGACATTGTGGCCTGCTTGCTGTAGGAACGTTCAGTTTACAGAGAATTTTCACTGACATGACCTTAAATTACTTCCTCAACAGCTTTCCAAAGAAGGAATGGCAAGTCTAACTCTACAGATGAGAAAATTAAGGTTCTGGTAGATCCAGTGTTGTTTGTTGCCAGACAGTTAAGACTTTCAGGCTCCTTCCTTAATTTAAAGCTTGGAGATGACTTCAATAGATTTGACTTGAATTGCTTCATTAGAATGCTGGAAGTCTTTGGAGTGATTATTGTCCAGTTTCTCCCTTCCCTAATTCCATCATTTCTCTTTACAGAAGCATTGAAATGGCGTTAAAGACCCCTTTTATTTTCTCTTACATCAAATACATATTCCATAGCTAATATAATATTATAATCAATGCCACACATCTTTGGCTCTTCAGCTTATTAGGAGCTTTAAAAAAAAGAAAGTCCTAGAAATTTTACTTTGAGCCAGTTCTGGGAGTTATTAATTCATTTTAAAAAGACTAAACCTTCTCAGTTTTTACCATGTCACAACAGAGCCCAGGAGATTTGGGGTCATGTAGCTCAAGCGCATGTATAGTGCTGGTCAGGCAGGGCCTGGGTATTCGTGGTTAGCAGGGGTTTTAGGACAATGGCCTGCTAACCAAAGATTTAGGGGTGAGCTTGGATGCAGTCTGGCTAGTGATAGAACAATGCTTCACAATCACAGACAGGTTGCAGACCGTACTCTGCCTGACTTACAGCTCTACAAAGAGACGAATCTTGTCAGCTAAGTCGCTAAATGAGCAACAGCTGAGCTTAAGGGCAAGCACACTGGATAGAGCTCGTCCATAGACAGGCACCAAGGGATGGGTTTAAAAGGAACAATTATGTGAGGGCATTTTCAGTCCATTGTGGGACTGCTAAAGAAATTGTCTCCACCCTTACCCATTAGTGGGGAAAGGCTAATCTACCGTGCCCGGAGGAAGGGTTCTTTGCTCAGAAATGCGGCATTCAGTTCCTGCAACTCTGCATGGAAATTCCTTTTAAAGCTATGCATTTCACAAAATGTAGTAATTGCCCTGGGGTGTAAAGAATTACGGAAGATGGGGGGGGGGGATCACAAAGCCAGCGCACGAAGGAGGAGGACGCACACAGAAACCTCATTGTTTCTGATGATCATCAAAAATAGGTCAGCAAACAAGTTCTGCTTTGATGTGAGCTGTTTTTATTTCCAGAGAATTCTGCGTAATGAAGTGTAACCTCAGCAAATGGGAACTGGAGTCAATAAAGAGCCAGAGAACTCATTACAGAAATAGTGTGGGAGGATTTGTTTCCAGGACAGAATCTCGATGCCTGTGGTTTCTATCAAACTTTTTCTTAGTTTTACTCTTCGTTCAGTTTGATTGAGCTGTTGAGGCAGATGTAGACATGGGGGCCTGATATTGCTTAGGACTTATTCCTGTCTGTGGTAAAAACGAAAAGCATCCTTATGCATGGCAGGCAGTGTGGAGAGGGTGCTGGTTCCATTGCCACATGCTAGCTGTGTACTTTTTGCCTTAAATTTAAGATTTCCTATCTGTAAAATGAGAGTTATTTTTCTCTGTTGTCATGAGGATGTGGTAAGCATGATATGTCAAACTCCTGATACATCAGAGGTAAGAGGAGGCCACTGTGATTATTTCCTGAAGTCCTCATCGAATTTCTACAGGAGGCTCTGTGCCAGTATGTTTGTGTGCACATTGCTGTGCTGGTGGTGGTGGTGGTGGTGGTGGTGGTGGTGGTGTGTGTGTGTGGGGGTAATGTTTCTTTTGTTTTGGGTTCTGCAGAAATGTACTCTGCTCTGGCTTCAGTTAGCTGAGGATCAGTCTTACTGAGTGCAGACACTCAACTACAACTGAAAGTCTCAGTCTTTCCTTTTCCATGTAACCTCTAGCCTTTCTTACCAGTGGGGCTCTTTTTTAATCTGCATAGCCTCATGATTAGGATAAGCATGAGGGCGAGGACCCTGCCAGATTCTCAGGATGGCTGTCCACTGTCCTCTCATTCTGCCTATCAGAAAGCTCCAGACCCACATACCTTGATAATTCTCATGGTGTCTGAGACCATCAGAAGTTACTGTGGGCCTGTTCCCTTCGATCTGCATGGCACATTTGAGGACAGATTTCTTAAGCTCCTGGGTTTACTTCACAATAAGTGAGAACTCCTTAGCAGTTCAGTTGCAGTGGGTGGTTACAATTCAGGGTTGAAAAAAATCTTTCAATAGTTGTTAATGAGACAATTTGTTCATTAGCATGTCATTCACCAGTGGGCTCTCTTTTAACAGCAGTATATGAAACTTACCTTCTGCTTGAAAAGAGTGAGTATTCATCAAGAAAGCAGCAATATAGCCCAGATTGGGACACAACGTAGCCCACAGGACTACAGTGCCTTTCTCAAGACAATGACTGTCCAAGTAGGAATAGGGGCACATTCACAACACACACACACACACACACACACACACACACACACCACACACTCATACACACACAAACACACATACAGGTGTGCACATGCTATGCCCAAATCACGGGGACCCCCAAAAAACCACCACAGAGACCGAATCCCACATGTAAAAGCAAAAAGCCTTTATTATCTTCAAGCTCTGACCTTGGTCTCTCTGTCTGTCCAATGCAGCAGTGAGAGCAGAGAACCCAAAGCCCAGGCAGGGTGGGGTTTTTATCATAGCAGGGGTTGGGGTGAGGAGATTTCTAGGGTTCAGGACCCTGATTGACTGACTTTTGTCTAGGGGTATAGGAAATGTTTGGAATGTCAGGTATTTCCTCTTAGATGCAGACCACACCGGGTGGGGTCAGCTTAGGGCTCTTTCTGGGTCCAGGTGTTGCCTGCCAGAAGCTGTGTCTAGACTTCAGGTATTTCCCCTTAGATGTAGGCCCCACTGGGTGGGGTCTGCCAGAAGCTGTGTCTGGGCCTCTAAGCTTGTCATGGCAACTGTGTGGTCAAGCTGTTTTGGGGGCCCTCTACACACACACACACACACACACACACACACACACACACATTCATGCATGTATGCATACACATGAACACACATGAATGTGCACAGTGCACATACACACTCTTAGGTTATGTGTGTATATATTATGCAATAGATGTTTCCTTGAGAGGCAATAGTATCTGCATGTCTCCTCAGTTGATCAGCCTCCTTTCTCAGCAGTTTAATCATTCTACAAAGCTGGGGAAAGTCCTTTAAGAATCTTCCAAATTTCTGCTTTCCCAGACATGTGACCTTTTGTTTACCTCCCGAGTCTTATGACTTGCCTCCTCCCTCCTGGGGGGGATGTTTTGTGCTTAAACTGTAGACAACAGTGTGCATGTAGCATTTGAATATTCTTTTTCATGTATTGCCCACAGCAAAATAAATACCATTTTCTGAATATAGAAGCTAGAAAGGAAGTTTATCAATTGACTTTAGGTTCTGCATCTGTAGAAAAGAGATAAGCTCACAGTAATATTGACGCGGTGAAGCTGACACATTCTGAAGTGAGCCCTAAATTCTACGTCCAGTTTCAACTCAAACCGTCAACGCAATGGCTCCAAATGTGGATACATTCTTCCACATGCACTTGTATAAGTTAATGCTTATTATCAATATTTACATGGGTAGCTTCACAGAGCCTTTTATTCCATTTTACCTTATAAAACTGTAGTTATTCAGCTACAGAGCATTGCACACACTTCTAATGCAGCCCTCTGAATGTGTCTTCTTGGTAACCTGATATGGCTCTGTCAGGTGCCTGAAGCAGCTTTATGCTTCCTCTGATCTAATGAATATATAGTGAAGGAAGGAAGGAAGGAAGGAAGGGAGGAAGGTGAAATTCAAGTGTCTTTTCTCTTCATCCATCATACACTCTTAGCTGGGACTTCCTACATAAAGGAAGAAAGAAAAGGAATCAGAAGTTTATATATTTATCTTTTGTACATACAAGATAATCCAGAGAAATTAGTACATGTCTGTAACAGATAAAGAACTGTTTTAAACTCCAGACATCCTATCATCTTTTGAACAAAGAAAGGGAGGTTGAGCAAGAGGCCAGGGTATTGCAAGATGACCAGAAACTATGCCGTTTAACAAGGATCAAGTCAACTAGCTGCTTTCCTGCTGTCTGATTCTCTAACGGATTCAGTCCTTGTTCATCTCTGGATCAGAGTGGGGTATCCTTAAGAATGGAGATTTTCTAAACAGAGCCAATAGTTTGGATCTAAAATGTCTCCCAGAGGCCATATTGTTAGTTATTTTCGCTGTTACCCTGCAAGAAAGCGTCACGAAACACGACAGAATCTGCTAATAGAGTTTATTAGAAAGGACAGTGAGTGGCCGTACGGAGAAACACGTGTGTGTAGAAGAGAGTTAGATCAGTTATGGCGGCCCCGGGCGTGTCCAGGTAGACGTAGATGACGTAGCCATGCTGCGTGCCTGCGTGGCTACGTGACATCACGGACCCTGGTCACGCGAGACGCCTTGACCCGGAAATGGCTATCTTGACCCGGAATCGGCCAGGTGGATGTGCCCGGGTTGCCAGGTTACAAGATGCTCTGGAATTGGCCAGGCGGGTGTGTCCGCCAGGCATGTGAAAACACGCCCAACCCCCTTCACATATGTAGAAGACTTGGTTGCCAGACAGTGGTACAATTGGGAAGTGGTGGCACCTTCATGAACTGGGCCTCACGGAAGAAGTGAGGTCACTGGGATGTGCCCTGGGAGGGAATATTGGGATCTCAGCCGCCTCCTCTTTCTCTCTTTGCTTCCCAGTCACCATCGAAGGAGGAAGCCTCCTCTTCCGGAGCCCTCAACCTGCTCTTTCTCCATAGCGCCAGTAGTCGGCCTGAGACTCTGTAACTGGGAGGCTAAAGAAAGCTTCCCTTCTTTGAATTTTGTGTGGCAGTGACAAAATGCTAACTTCAGAGTATGCATTGCTTTCACAAAAGGGTAACTTCTCAGACTTCCTCTTGCGACTGCAATTTATTTAAAAAACCAGGAAACATTAATTATTCTGACTTACCGATACATACTGTATCCATGTACTGAGATATTGCCCTGTACTTACAAACGTATGTGGCTCAATGTTAAGCAAACACTGAAAACGTTTAAGGATAAAGGAATGTTAACTACACTCATTTTAACATCACACATACACATATCAAATTATCACAGTACAGTCTGAAAATTTAGTCAACATGATAACTTTTAAAAACAACTCAAAATAATCCCTGCACCAAACAGGCCTATTTTGAGTAGTTTCAAAGGGAAGAAACAAGGGGGAAACAATGAAGAAGGAGAGCAGGAAAAGATGGCGAGAAGGGAAGAAAATGACATCTGTCTCTCCTTAGACCCACTGACCTACTTGCCTTCCGTCCATCTGCTCAGGTCACTGATTCTGGGCTCAAGGTTATCATTGTGCAGAGCCCGGCTTTTATGACGATCTCCTCTTTCCAGGTTGAGTCCTTTGCACTCCTGCAAGGCAGCACAGCAGGGTGGGAGGTGGGGTTAGGGTGGGGGTGGAGAGGTGTTTAATCTTTCCAAGAACTGGAAAGAATCATTGATTGGGCCGCCTTTCCCTTGGGCCACCTTTATTTTGAATTTCTTATATTTCTCTGTCTCAATTCATTTTCTTTACCCATTGAGGCTTCATTTTATCAGGCCTTTGTATCTCTCCAACCTGGAGATGGCCTTTCATAGGTGAAATAGCTTTCTTTTCAGAGTTTCATATTTGTGTTTTTTTTCTTGGGAGGACATTGCCTTAATCTAAAGAAGTGATGTTAAACCCCCAGATTCCAAGTTCTTGGCCAGAGGCTGCTTTCACAGTGTCATATATGAGTGACAAATACTACTTCGATCATGATTTTTCTCTACAAACCAGCACCGAGATATGTGTCCTGCATGTCCCTATTTTGAAGATGACACAAAAGCTCTGAGAATTTAGTGACATGCCAGATCTGATTTGGATATCTTTAATGACTTTATCCTGATTCTTCTCTGATTTATTTGACTAGAAACAGGTCAGTGCCAAGCCCAGCCACTGCATGTCAAAGCTCTCTACACGCGGCCATTGCTAGTTCCTTAGTGTGGCTCCTGGATCCAAGGTCTTTGGACTTCTGTTTTGGACCAGGCCCCAATTAGCATAAACCTCTGCTTGGACAGTCACCACACCTTGTTAGCGGGTAAGAGTGATGCCTGTTACATTGTCTGTTATTATCTTGCTGGGTATCTGCTCTGCGTTGTGCATGACTACCTAGCTAGACTTAGGCCTTAACTGTTCTCCGGCATGGAAACATTCTACCCATTCAGCTGGGACTTGAGGAAGTTTTACAATTTGCTTAGAGTTTTAAAGGTTTTGTTAGGATTCTGCCACTTCTTCAGCTGCGTGACCGCACAGGTGCAGTTCAGTAGTTAAGTAAGGGGTCTTACACCTTACATCATCCCTGCATTGCGTGACTATGTAATGTGCACGGCGTGGTCACGCAATCTGCACATGAGTGGTGTAGCTCCGTAAGCCCACCTGCGCATGTGCAGGGAATTCCTTAAAAAGCCGGACACAGACTTTTTCTCTCTCTTCTGCTCTCTCCTCCTCCCCTGATACTGGGTTTTGTCGTGCCTCGTGACTTTTCTTGCACGGTAACCATATTTAAAACCAACAGACTTCTTAAAATCTTTCTGGAAAGAAAACAGGAGTGGGGTGGGGCTTCCTACTTGTGTGCCTAAACATTTAATTAAAAATGACCCTGAAAAACATGCCCCCCAAATGACATTTATGTCAAGGACACTGATGTCTCTGGGTAAGAAATTTTAAGGAGTATATGTGAACACTTCTGTCTGTTCTCTGTCCTTGCAGCAACTTAATTATGTCCCAAACATTTGGATAACTATTGTGCTCTTACCTAGCACATTACATGACCACTAGATAGTGGTTGCCCAGTGGAACCCAGTGGATTCATCTGTTGAATTTGTTTCATTGTTCAGACATGGCGACTTTGGAGGTAGGGAGGTTTTGTTTTGGCATTTCTAGAGCCTCATCGTGGATGTCTTCCACTATGCTATCCATATAAATAGCCAGCCTTGGCTTGTTTGGAAGAGTAGAATCTGCGAAGAACTTGGTTTCCTTCTTCTCCTCATAAAAAAAGTGTTTATAAACAAGGATGCTGCGTGAAATCCACTGATCCCATGTGACAGTGCCAAATTCTCCAGCATGGTGAGGATTTAAAATGTGTCCTGGAGTCCACATGTTCTTGTGAAAATTTTAGCATTTGGAATCAAGATGACTTTGTAGGAAAAGTACAGGGTGAAATAAACATATATTAATAACTTCAAAGAGCTAGAGCTTGCTGATGCCCTCAAAATCACATTTCTTCCCCTATTTGCAGAAGCTTATGGTGTCCATAAAAGAAGACGGCACTGTGGCAAGGACCTTATTAACATGTTGTCTTATAGTGAGGCCCTCCTTGCCCAGAACCTGCTTCATAATAGATACCCCATAATGTTTGTTGAACCTGAAAGTGAAACCCTGCAAACATTAAAGATGAAATTGATAGAATTAAAAAGTCCATTCTTTAAAAGACATTTTATTTTTATTTGTGTGTATGTGTGTGTGAACATATGTGTACAAGTGCCCCTTAGGCCAGAACTGGGGGGTTGGATCTGCAGCTGGAGTGACAGGTGGTTGTGATATGGGTGCTGGGAACCAAACTCTGGTTCTCTGGAAGAAGAGCAGGTGTTCTTAACCATTGAGCTATCTCTCTAGCTCCTAAAACCCTTTAATTTGTTGTCCCCATTCATTATTTTAAACCATTCTTTTATACTGTTACCTGACACCATTGAACTAATTGTTGATGTTCTTTACATAAAATATTGGTGGAGATGATGTGTCAAACAACTGCCACTTACACACTTTAGTTTAGCAAGTGTGAAGCTAAAAGGGCTGGTTTCACAATGCTCTTCCATCTGACCAGCAGACACACTGGGGTTTCTTTCACTGACATCCTCACAGCATTTGACTGTATGTTTTGGTAATTTTAGGCTCACAGAGCCCTGTTAAATAGCCATTTCTATCCAGACTATGAAGTTCAAACTTCTCTTAGTGCACCTAGAACATTGTTGAACAATGATCATAAGAAGATTATTCCCCTAAAATGGAAGCCTAAGCATTTGGTAGAGGGAATTATTCCAAGAAGGGTGGGGCCATGAAGTAGTCTCTTCATTGACTGGAATGCTTTTGATCTCTGTTTCATTTAATGGCGGTGTATTTTTCATATTAAGGAAAGTGAGGCTCAGAAGTCCTCTTCAAACCACAGTAATGGTGAGATTCTGATTAGATAACTGTTATCAGAAACTTTGCAGATTCTGTGTGTTCAGCATAGCTGACTAGAGCATTTGAGTTTGAGTATCTTTTTATGATGGGATAATTAAAATGATATAATTGTTTGGAGATCCCAATTTTGATGTCATTATTTGATTGAATGGTCTCATTAGCTCCAAGTGGCATAACAAAGTCTTATTAACTGAGCATCTGTCTATGCATATGTGTTATGAATTTTGGGTGGGTATTTTATACATGTTCTCATGTGTTGGGGATTTTCTTGCCCAGTGTCTACTCCGTGATAGATGACCAATGAATGTTTGCTGACCCTAAAACTAGTCCACTCTTGTCCTTTCTGATAGAAAGAGGAAGAAGGATACCTTGTACCTTTGTGGCCTTTTGTTTTTGTATATGCTCTTTTGATCATCTTAAACTCAAAATTACCCTCAGAAAATGGCATATTTTGGAATGGCATATTTAATGTCCTCAACTTCAAGTTTACCATTTCCACCCCCAGAATAATGCATGAATAATCTTGGAGTTAGGATTCTATGGCAGAGAAGAGGTCACAACTCACAAACTACAGTTGCTTTCAGTTGTAAACCTCCATGTAGCATCTATTGTATTAAAGCACTGTTATAGGCATCTGGGGACAAGAAACGAAGTACTGGGGAAAAAAAAGATCTAAGTTTTGTTGTGGTATATTTGATCACAGTGTGTGAAGATGTGTCTCTGTCCTTCTTTGCCTGCCTAAGGCACCTTCTGGTTGGTTTAATAAAGAGCTGAATGGCCAACAGCTAGACAGGAGAAGATAGACAGGACTTCCTGGCAGAGACAGGAACTCTGGAAAGAATCTGAGAGATGAGGGATTCGCCAGCCAGATGTGGAGAAAGTCAGATGTAAGGTACTAAGGAGAGTTAATGAGCCACGTGGGAGAACATAGATTAACATAAGTGGGTTAAGTTGAATTTTAAGAGCTAGTTGAGAGCACGCCTAAATTAAAGCCAAGCTTTTATAATTAATAACAAATCTCTGTGTCATTATTTGGGAAAGGGTGGTCCAAAGAAAGTCTGACTACTTTTAAATTTAGTAAAAGGGCTAGAGATAACTCAGTGGTTAAGAGCACTGACTTCTCCTCCAGAGGACTGAGTTCAATTCACAGGACCCACATGGTTGCTCACAAGTGTCTGTAACTCCAGTTCCAGGGGATCCAACACTCTCTTCTGGCCACTGCAGGCACAAGACATGCATGTGGTGGTGAGTGGACATACATGCAGGTAATCATACACATAAAATAAAGATAAAATTTTAAAAGAACTTCACTACCTAACTGAATTTTTCTTCCTTTTTTCTTTTTTTCTTCTTGCTAGTAGAGGTTGAAATATCTCCCAGATAACCTAAAATTGGAAATCTCGGGCTACTCTTTCTCATATGCCTTCTCTTAACAAATTGTTTTGTAAGTGCCCAAGCTATAAAGTTGTGACATTTCCTAGGCTCTGCCTTTTTCTTTATCTCCTCTGTCCAATTGGTCATCTGAATTTCTGTGAAATCTTTCCCTTGAACCTGGGCTGCACCTTTATCCATGTTAATACTGAATTAACAGTGAAGCTTCATTTTTTTCCCCCAGTCTAAATTGTTGCAGCTCTGCTTCTGTACCCATGGTTCATCTACAATGGGTGAGAAGTGTTCTCAAAACCAAGGGTCATTCTACTGTTTACAATCTTTCTAAACTAAAATTCCCAAAGGCTTGTAGTAAAAGCCTTGAGAAATCAAGTGCAGTTCAGATGAGATGCAAAGACTTCCTCACGGGGCCTTTATTCTTCTTCAGGTGACATGATCACCCAAATGGGACAAACCAAGAATTCTGCTTAACAGTTTATGCTCAAGTCCCTGAACAATTATTTATAATGGTCTTTTTCCTCTTAATGATTTAGATGACAAATTATGGGGCCATCTGACATATGTATCACAGACTTACTAAAAGGGTTGTTAGGACTCATCTGATGAGAACAGCCTAGAGAGAAATCATCTAGATTTAAACAGGATTGTTCATTCTTGAAAAAGGTAGACAGTGTGTTAGTACATGCTACATAAGACCTCCTAAACTCCTTCATAGAGCCATTATCAGTATTCTGTAGAGAAATGTATAAATACAGGAATTTTCTCCCTAAGTGAGAAATATAAAGATTGTAGCTCAAGGCATAATTTCACGTTAAATGATTATGAAAAGCATTTTTGGTTTTCAGAGCTTTTGGGGTTTGGGAAAAATAATTAAAGGCTTTTGGACCCGTAGTCAGTTGCGTTATCCTGAAAAGGTTCTTTCTTTTCTTTAACGCTTGATTTTCTTACTTGTAAAATAGGAACAATAATTGTACACCCTAGTCGAGTCGTTTGGGGATAAAATGAGATAATTGCATGGCTGTGCTTAGAGAAGGTCTGCTATAGAAAGCTCAATAAATGCTAGTTATTTTTATTAGCCACATTCTATTTTCACCTTATCCAAAGGCAGAGAGCTCAAATTATCGCAAGGCATGCAGTGTAAGCTAAGAGAATCCGATGATTGTGATCAGAACCCTCTATTTTTCATGTGTGTAGGGCAACTCCCTTTCCTCAGAGACCGTTTATATCTCTCTACTGTATTGTAAATGGAACAAAAGCCTCTTCTTCACCATTGTATCTCAAGTGCCTCAGACTCTTCTCATGCATAATGTGCAGCTCAACAAATAATGGCTGAGTGATTACGTCAAAGCCTGGAGACCTCTACACAATATCATATATAAAGATATTTTGAGCATATGCATATTTGGGAAAGTCACAAATACAAACAGGTAACAGCTTTTTTTTCATAATACCTAGGAAATCTAAAGACAGTTTCTTTTTATTTTGATCCCAAGAAAGCTTTTCATCCCCCGACCTTATTCAACTCCCTGTAAAGTATTATGGTACTATAAGTCAGAAAGTCCTTTTCTGGCTCCTAACTTCATCAGAAACAGGGACAGCCTTAGAAGAGGTAAGCGTAATGTTTATTCCCTCATAGTTTTAAGAGCTAAAATGATAGTAATTTAAATTTTCTTCTCCAACTTATAAACAAATAGTATATTAGTTAATTGTACCAATTGTTGTAATAAAATTCCTAGCCAAGGCAACTTAGAGATAGAAGGGTTTGCTTGGAGTTACTGTCAGAGTACAGTCCATCTTGGTGGAGAAGATGAGATAGTAGGAGCCTGGGAGCCATGTAGCTAGAGTTTTCCTGCCTGGCCCACAAGCAGGACAAATCTCTGTCACCCGCCAGTCCCACAGCCGCTCAGACCCAACCAAGTAAACACAGAGTCTTATATTGCTTACAAACTGTATGGCTGTGGCAGGCTTCTTGATAACTGTTCTTATATCTTAAATTAATCCATTTTATAAATCTATACCTTGCCACGTGGCTCGTGGCTTACCAGCAACTTCACATGCTGCTTGTCATGGTGGTGGCTGGCAGTGTCTCTCTCACTCAGCTTCCTCTTCTCTCAATTCTCCTCTCTGTTAGTCCCGCCTATACTTCCTGCCTGGCCACTGGCCAATCAGTGTTTTATTTATTGACCAATCATAGCATTTGACATACAGACCATCCCATAGCAGAGCCAGGTCACATCGCATCCACAGTCAGGAAGCAGAATGAGGAGTGCTTCTGCTCTGTTTATTTTCTTCTTTTAATTCAGTCCAGGACCCGGGCTATGAAATGGTACTACTACCAGTTAATGTGGGTCATGGCATCTAACTAACCTCTTCTAGGTAATTCCTCATAAGGATGTCCAGATGATTTGATGTGGGCAATTCTAGAGCCTGTGGAATTGAAACCATTTTAACCACTACAGAGAATTTCCCTCAAGTTTCCTACCTATGAAGCCCTGAAAATATTTATTACATAAATTGACATTGTGTAACTATTTCTCCAGATTAATGTATTACTACCTGGAGTGAGGAGGATGCCTCATAAGACACAGAAAACTCAGAGAGTTACAAGACTCATCGGCTCTCTCCCTGTCCCTGGGTAGGAGGAGACTTTCCCTTGGAGAGCACTTGCAGGCAGCTCCAGGGAGGCAGCTTTCACTCCGATTGCCCCTGTTGGGGTGGGCTTTCAGAGACACAGTTACCTTCAGTCACCTGCTCTACTGTGAGTAAGAGCACTAAACTCAGTGGCTCAGGGTTGGTGGATTGCTTATGTAGTCTGTCTTCAGTGCCCTATGCGGGTGCATGAATGTTGACTCACGACTCCCTGGGAAAACTCACACAAAAGTTGGAAAAAGAAATTTTACTCTCACTTGGCAGATTTTCCTTTCTATAACTTAACTGTCATCTAACTTAGAAAACATCTTTTACAAATCTAAAGTAGAATAGCATAATTTGAAGTAATTTATGCACTTCTATAATTCGACAATTAACCTTCAATGCAATGTTGGCTTTGTCTGTGAAATATATGAGGTTTAGGATATAGTTTCTGAAAGAATTTAAATTCCCAATACTTTATCTACAACTGTGAAAGTCACAAATTCAGAAAACTGCCTTTCTTCCTTCTCATTTGAATATGGAATTTGATTTGGTCTGAATATATTTTATGGCAAAATATGAATTAGCTTTGAGGTTAGTTGGTCTTCACTTATTCCACTAATATACATGTGTTAATCAGTTTTTCTTTACTAAAACAAAATGCCTGAGATCAGTCAACTTGAAAAAAATAAAGGTTTGTTTTAACACATAGAATTTGTGAGTTTTTAGTCCGTGGTCGGCTCTCTTTTTGCTTTTGAGCCCGCGGCACACACAGATAGCACACACATCATACCTGGAGTACATGGTAGGTAAGATGCTCACATCATGGTGACCAGGAAGCTAAAAGAGAGGAAGAGACTAGCAGTCCAAAATCCATTTTGAGGGTGTCCTTCCAATGGCTTAGGACCTACCCTAGGCCCCATATTTTTAAAAAATAAATTAAATGTGTTCTTTTATAATTTCAAGGATACATCTAAAGCATTCTGATCACTCATACTCTTTACTTTCTCTTGTCTCCCTCTCAGCCCTGCCAACACCCTCAAACCTGTCTTCTGCATTCATGTATCTTGTTTTGTTTTGTGACCCACTGAGTTTAACTAGGGCCGTCTGTGTGGTCATGGGTCTGTAACTACCCATGGGGTAGCAGTGGGTTCCTCAGAGGGTTCACAACTGAAAACAGAATCTTCCAGAATCTATCAGTAGCCAATACTTCAAAAGGGAGACGTGAGACCCTGTGAGACCGTCTTCCAATCCATTATGACTGTTGACAGGGTTAGACTTTTATAGGTATATACTACAGGTATATAGCTAAATAGTACATAGGTATATAGGTGTATAGTATATAGTACATAGGTTATACAGGTATATAGTTATATAGTATATAGTTGTATAGTATATAGTACATAGGTTATACAGGTATATAGTTATATAGTATATAGTTGTATAGTACATAGTACATAGGTATACAGGTAAAGAGTTGTACAGTACATAGGTATACAGGTATAGAGTTATATAGTATATAGATGCATAGTATATAGGTATACAGGTATATAGTTATATAGTATATAGTACAGAGGTATACAGGTATATGATTATATAGTATAAAGGTATATAGGGTACAGGTGAGTTCATGAGGGAAATGATTGCGTGTTTCCCAGATGACATCCGATGGCCCTTCTTCCAGCTCTTCCATTCTTTCTATCCTCTCTTCCATCTAAGAAATAAAGATCTTTGGGGATCAATCAAAGCGTCATGAGAGGCAGCCTGTTTATCAAGACTGTCCAGCCATTTGCTCTTTGTCTCTGTGAAGCAAGTTTGACTTTCAAGCAAAAACTTGGGGAGGGAGAATGTACTGTACTCAGCTGAATGCATTTTGAGACAATGAGAATTCAGAAAACAATGCAGCTGGAGGTTTCCTTGGAGTTTGTATTATAAATGGGTGCTATTTTGGCCACTATTTTCTGGCCCTTGTTAAATAATAATCAATTTACAGCTGCCTCTTTAGAGAATAAAATGCCAGAAAAAGGCAAGTTTAAAGGACTATTTAGTTTTTTTTTTCATACTTTGCAATTCATATAGAAGTGTGCCTCAGTAGGTGGTGGTGGCACACGCCTTTAATCCCAGCACTCGGAAGGCAGAGACAGGTGGATCTCTGTGAGTTCAAGGCCAGCCTGGTCTACAAAGTGAGTTCCAGGAAAGGCACAAAGCTACACAGAGAAACTCTGTCTCGAAAAACCAAAAAAAAAAAAAAAAAAGTAATGTGTGCCTCATGCCAAGAAACAGAAGTTATGAGATGGTTCCCCCTTAGTAAGTAATGCATGGAGATACAGCACAGGCACACACCACTGCCACCACCACCACCACCACCACCACCAACACCACCACCAACACCAGTGACAGCAGCACTTTCTTTTTATAAAATTTCTCCAGCATAACTATACAATACTCACCCAGAGGTCTTGCTGTAGAGAAGGTTGCTAAGCTCCCTCCTCATTTCTGACCCTGTAATCAATTCTGGAGTAGGTATAAGAGCTGGACTTGTTAACGAATGCACTCCTGCAATGGTCTCCACTTTGGCAGCCTTTCAAAATTCATATGCTGAAACCTAACATACAATGTCATCATACTGAGAGGTGGAGCCTCTTGGAGATGATCATTCAGGATGACTGAGCCTTCCTGAGTGTGCGAAGGCTTATACAAAAGGCCCAAGGGAGTGCGTTTGCTCCTCCTGCCTTGAGAGCACATTGCCACCCATGAATCATGAACCAGCCCTGAACTAAACACTAGATTTGATGGTGACTTGGTGTTAAACCCCCAAGCCTCTAAGGCAGTAAAAAATACATCTCTGTTGTTTTCTTTTTTTTTTTTTTATTTTGGTTTTTTTCGAGACAGGGTTTCTCTGTGTAGCTTTGAGACAGGGTTTCTCTGTGTAGCTTTGCGCCTTTCCTGGAACTCGCTTTGGAGACCAGGCTGGCCCCAAACTCACAGAGATCCGCCTGCCTCCCGAGTGCTGGGACTAAAGGCGTGCGCCACCACCGCCCGGCTTGTTGTTTTCTAGATAGTGCTCTTGTTATAGCAGCCCAGGCAGATGATCATAGTCTGGATCCATGCTTTAAGACTGAGGTATGTTGTGCTGAGCCTCTGGCAGCAATTCTAGCCCAGCAGTGAGTGTCACCTGGGACCTCTTCACACTCCTGACTGCTTGAACACTAGAGCCATCTGGGCAGATACGATGCCCTGCTTCATCATGGACTGACAGTCAGAATCTCTTGGGAGTGGAACTGAGGAGAAATTCTCTTCTAAAGCCCTTTCACAGATCTTAACCATGAGGACCATAGCACTATGGATGGGATTACAAAGCATGTTGGGACCATGGGACATATATTAAGAGGAACTAGGCCAGGCTCTCCTCATGCAATTTTGGAAATGGTGCTTTGGCCGCAAAGCATGTCAGGCACCCCCACCCCCACCCCCACCGCCCTTTCCAGGGAACACTGCCTTCTCATTCCTGGTTTGGATCTTGCTTCTCCTGTTTCTGGAAAGTTGATCTTCTCAGTGGGCTTGATCATTTGTGTCCCCGGTGACTGAAGTCCAGGATCCACAAGCCTAGACATTTTTAGATGACTCTTCTATCCCACCATGAGAGCCCCTGCCCTCCTGTACCTTAGCACTGACTGTGATATAGAGTAAAGGTCATTCTACCTTTTGATCAGTCTCTCCATGGACACACGAAACTCAGAAGAAAGGGAAGATTTCCACGGACACACTAAACTTAGAAGAAAGGGAAGATCATTTCCATTTTCAGCTTAGCTATCCTTACCAGCCTATCTCACAATGGTTAATAGAACTTTCTGTTTTTCAAACTGTGGAAGCCCACAAAGGTTTCCTAGTGAGATCTGAGTTTGCTTTACACAGCAGGGCTGCATAAGAGGATGGATTGACCATGTGAGTGGTTTCCAGGTGTTTGGAATGGTTTACACTTGACTGTGCTAGGGGAAGGTCTTTTGCTCCAACCCTTGGCATTTCTATTAATAGCCCTTTAGAAGAGACAGATGGGGTGGGCAGGTTTTGATCCAGGCTCCCCCGAGACTATCCTGTGTTTCTATCTGTCTCTCTCCCCTCTATATTTCTATCTAAATATTTCTCACTTCTCCCTACTCAAGAGTATCCTGAGGGAAAAATGGGAGTGGGTCCCCCCACATCAAACCTTGATCATTGAAGATAATCATCATTATTCATTATTGAAGATAATCCCAGCACTTGGGAGGCAGAGGCAGAGGCAGGCGGATCTCTGAATTCTAGGATAGCCTGGTCTACAGAATGAGTTCCAGGACAGCCAAGGCTACACAAAGAAACCCTGTCTTGGACAACCAATAAATACACAAACAAACAAACAAACAAACAAACAAATAAATAAATAAATAAATAAAAATCTTCAAAACAAACAGACAGAAAAATAAAAATAAAAAGCCAGATACTGAAATAAGTGGACAATGAACCGATTAACAAGGGAAGATTTTTTTTTTTTTACATGTATATACACAGTGGATACATACTAAGCACGAGGCTCAAAAGAGAAGACAGCTGAGGCTGAAGTGTCCTTTTTATAGGACAGACTGTCATCTTCTATGGCTAGTGAAAGGTGGAGGGAATGGTTTTCCTCTGGGAGGAGTTTCTCTTTGTCAGAGAGGGAACTTTAGCCATAGCCCCTCTCTGTCCTTTGGAGAAGAGATACAGGTAACTACCAGGAAGACCCGAGACCCAGTCAGCAGTAAGGAGTGAGATCCTCATGGAAGTCCTTCCTCAGCACCAACACAACATGTGGTGTGCAATGAAACAGAACAGCTTGAACTAAGTTCTACAAGTAGGGAAGTGAAAACCAGTTTTTCCTTCCATTGAAAATGATGTTTTTCCTCACATAATATATCCTGATTACAGTTTCCCCTTCTTCTGTTCCTCCCAGGTCCCTCTCACCTCACCTCCCATCCTTATCTACTCCCTTACTGTCTCTCATTAGAAAAGAACATGCTTCTAAGAAACAATAAAAATAACAAAATAAAATATAACATTAAACAAAAAATTATCACATTGAAATTGAACAAGATAAATCGACAGAAGAAAAAGAGCCCAAGAAAAGACACAAGAATCAGAGATCCACTTGTTCATACACTCAGGAATCCCATAAAAGCACTAAATTGGAAGACATAATATATATACAGAGGACCTGGTGCAGACCCATTCTGGCCTTGTGCATGCTGTCTCAGTCTCTGTGAGTTCAATATGAGCTTTGCTCAGGTTGATTCAGAGAGTCTTGTTTTCTTGGTGTCCTTCATCTCCGATGGTTCTTAAACTCTTTCCACCTCCTCTTCCATGGGGTTCCCTAAGATCCAAGGTGGACGGATTTGATGAAAACATCCCATTTAGGACTGAATGTTCCAAGGTTTTCTCTCTGTCTCTGTCTCTGTCTCTGTCTCTGTCTCTGTCTCTCTCTCTCTCTCTCTGTGTGTGTGTGTGTGTGTGTGTGTGTGTGTGTGTGTGTGTGTGAGAGAGAGAGAGAGAGAGAGAGAGAGAGAGAGAGAGAGAGAGAGAGAGAGAGAGATGTCTGGCTGTGAGTTTCTATATTTGTTCCAATCTGCTGCAGGAGGAAGCTTCTCTGATGATGGCTGAACATGTATAGCAGACTATCATGAGGAATCATTTTATTACTACATTTTGTCAAAGGCCTTTTCCAGCATCTAATGAGAAGATCATGTGGGTTTTTATGTTTCAGTTTGTTTATATAGTAGATCATATTTATCGACTTACATATGTTGAATCATCTCTGCATCTCTGGGATGAAGCCTTTTTAATCATGGTAGATGTTCTTTTTGATGTGTTTTTGGATTCAGTTTGCAAGTATTTTAATTGAGAGTTTTTTCACCTATGTTCGGTTTTTAAGGGAAATTGCTCTGTAATTCTCTTTCTTTGTTGGGTCTTTATGTACTTTGGATATATGAGAAACTGTGGGCTCATAAAATTAAAATGAACTAGACAATGTTCCTTCTGTTTCAATTTTGTGGAATAATTTGAGGAGTATTGGTGTTATCAAATCTGGTAGAATTCTACACTAAAACTATCTAACCCTGGGTGTTTTGTTTTGTTTTGTTTTGAAACTTGTAATGACTGCTTCTATTTCACTGGGGATTATAGTTCTGTTTAAATTGCTTATCTGATCTTGATTTAACTTTGGTAAGTGGTATGTATTGAGAAAATTATCCATTGCTTTTAGACTTTCCAATTTGGTAGTGTACAGGTTTTTCAAGTGTGTCCTTATGATTCTTTGGATTTCCTCAGTATCTATTGTTATGTCCCTCTTTTTATTTCTGATTTTATTAATTTGGATAATCTCTCTCAACCTTTTAGTTAATGTGTATAAGTGTTTCTCAATAAGTGCTTGATTTTCTCAAATAACCAGCTCTTTATTTCATTAATCCTTTGTATTGTTCTCTTTGTTTCTATTTTATTTATTTCAACCCTGAATTTGATTATTTCTTCTAGTCTACCCCTTTTGAGTGTTATATGGTGATATATTGTGTTCCCCAAAAATATTGTGCACCCTAATAAACTTATCTGGGGTCAGAGAACAGAACAGCCACTAGATACAGAAGCCAGAAAATGGTGGCACACACGCCTTTAATCCTATCACTTGGGAGGCAGAGATCCATTGGGATCTCTGTGAGTTCAAGGCCACACTGGAAATAGCCAGGAATGGTGACTCATGCCTTTAATGCCAGGAATGGTGACTCATGCCTTTAATAACAGGAAGTGATGGCAGGGAGCAAAAAGGTATATAAGGCATGAGGACCAGGAACGACCCTGTATAAGCCTGGTTAAGCTTTTAGGCTTTTTAGCAGCAGTTCAGCTGAGATTCATTCTGGATGAAGATTCAGAAGCTTCCAGTCTGAGGAAACAGGATCAGCTGAGGAACCAGCGAGGTGAGGTAGCTGTGGCTTGTTCTGCTTCTCTGATCTTTCAGTGTTCACCCCATACCCAGCTCCAGGTTGTATTTATTAATAAGAACTTTTAAGATCCGTGCTACAGTGTTATTTCTTCTTTTTGTTCTAGAGCTTTCAAGTGTGCTGTTAAGTTGCTAATATGAGATTTCTGCAATTTTTTTTATATGTAGACACTTAGTGCTATGAACTTTCCTCTTAGCACCACTTTCATGGTTTCATTGGCCCATAAGTTTGGGTATGCTATGTATTCATTTTCATTCAATTCTAGGAAGTCCTTAATTTCTTTCTTTACCCAGTTTGCATTCACTATAGAGTTGTTGAGTTTCCATGAGTTTGTAAGCTTTCTGTTGTTGTTGATATCCAGCTTTAATCTGTGGTGGTTAGATGGGATGAAGGGGGCTATTTCAATTTTCTTGTATCTGTTGTGATTTGCTTTGTGTCTGAGTATGGGGTCAATTTTAGAGAATGTTCTATGAGGTGCTGAGAAAAATGTATATTCTTTTTTGATTGGGTGAAATGTTCTGTAAGTTTCTACTAGGTCCATTTGGTTTATAACGTCTGTTAGCACCAGCATTTCTGTTTAGTTTTTTTCTGGATGACCTGTCTATTGGTGAGAGTAGGGTATTGACGTCTCCCATTATCAGTGTGTGAGAGTCATATGTGATTTAAGCTGTGGTAGTGTTTCTTTTACAAACTGGGTGCCCTTGTGTTTGGGGTATAGATGTTAATAACTACAATGTTGTTTTGGTAGATTTTTCCTTTGGTGAGTATTAGTATCCTTCCCTATCTCTTTTGATTAGTTTTGGTTCAAAGTCTATTTTGTTAGATATTAAGATGGCTACCAGCTTGCTTCTTATGTCCATCTGCTTGCAATATCTTTTCCCAACCATTTATCCTGAGGTGATATTGATCCTTGATGCTAAGATGTCTTTCTTGGATGCAGCAGAAGGATGCATCCTATTTTCCTATCCATTCTGTTAGTTTGTGTCTTTTTAGGAAATTGAGACCATAGATATGAAGAGATATCAATGACTGATGATTGCTGATTCCTGTTATTTTGTTGTTGGTGGTGGTTGCATCTCTCTCTCTCTCTCTCTCTCTCTCTCTCTCTCTGTATGCATGTGTGCACGCACATGAACACTTCCCTTCTTTTGACTTTGCTGGTCTGGGATTATTTATTCTCTGTGTTTTTGTAGTTGAAGTTAACCTCTTTACATTAGAGTTTTCCTTCTAGTATCTCGGTTGGGCTGTATTTGTAGACAGATATTGCTTATAGTTGGTTTTATCATGGAATATCTTATTTTCTTCATCTATGGTGATTGAAAGTTTTGCTGGGTATAGTAGTCTGGGCTGGCATCTGTGGTCTCTTAGAATCTGTAGCACATCCACTCAGACCCTCTGGCTTTCAGAGTCTCCACTGAGAAGTTAGGTGTAATTCTAATAGATTTGCATTTATATGTTCCTTGGTCATTTTCACTCCCAG
>CABHPQ010156710.1:7430-21576 GCA_902168405.1 Peromyscus aztecus | reverse complement strand
AGGGAGGAAGGAAGGAAGGAAGGAAGGAAGGAAGGAAGGAAGGAAGGAAGGAAGGAAGGAAGGAAGGAAGAAAAAGAGAGAAAATAGCATAGAAGAAAATACAAATAAATATTGAATATGGATACGTATATGTTTATACACATATGATCTTGTTTGTTTTTGAGGCAGGGTTTCACTATGCAGCCCTAGCTGCCTGAAAGCAGGCTGTCCTGGAACTCAGAGATCAGCCTGCCGCCGCCTCCCAAGTGCTGGGATTAAAGGTGCACTCCACCATGCACTCCCAACACCCCTCAACACACAAATGCTTTTTCTGATATCTCCTGTAAGCTAGTCTGGCCTCAAACCCTTGAGCCTTCTCCTCCACCTTCCAAGTGTTCAGATAACAGGCCCTGTGCTCTACAGGTTATTATAATGTAAATCTCTCGTTCATCACAGGTCATAGCTCAGATGTTAAAGGTAGGCTCAGTTGAGCATTCTGAGTAGAACCTGGGCAATGGTATGCCCAGGGTTTCAGAGGAGAGGGATATTCTCATTTATGATTGGGAAATTTACTTCACTTCTCTGAGCCTCAGCTTCCCTTCCTACAAAATGTGAGTTTTTCTGTCAGATACATTTCACAGAGGTGCAAGAACAAAACTAGGTAATACATGGGACACACTGGCATCAGTACACAGCATGGAGATACAGAAGGAGAACATAGCATACTTGGCAAATGCCAGCTGCAAGCTAGAGATGGGGACAGTGAAAGAGGCATGCAGCCTAGCATATCTTTATGGGCTGGAGAGATGGCTCAGAGGTTAAGAGCACTGGCTGCTCTTCCAGAGGTCCTGAGTTCAATTCCCAGCAACCACATGGTGGCTCACAACCATCTATAATGGGATCTGGTGCCCTCTTCTGGCATAAAGTAGGACATGCAGATAAAGCATACATAGACATACATACATACACACATACATACATACATACATATATATACATATATATGTATATATATATATCAAGAAGAAAAAAAAGAACAGGAGTCAAAGTCTGGAATGGTAGTACACACCTTTGATCCCAACACTTGGGCAGAGGTAGGCAGATCTCTAAGTTCTAGGCCAACTTGGTCTATAGAGCCAGTTCCAGGCTAGCCAAGGCTACACATTGAGTGCTTGTCTCCCAAAAATATACAAGAGGAGAATGAAAGCAGAGGAGAACATTAAAGGAGGGAATGAAGAGTGGACCTGGGTTATACCATATTGAGGGAGAGGAAGCCATGGGAAATAAGTGACTTGGGCTTAAAGAGAAGGGCTGAGAAGTTGACATCCCTGAGGCCCTGGGTTCCATCCCCAGAACTGCAAGGGGAAATATATATATTTGTTCTTATTTTTCGAGACAGGCTTTCTCTGTGTAACAGTCTTGGCTGTCCTGGGACTCTCTTTGTAGACCAGGCTGGCCTCAAACTCACTGAGATCTGCCTGCCCATGCCTCCCAAGTGCTGGGACTAAAGGCATGTGCCACCACCACCTGGCAAATAAATATATATGTATAAAGGAATAAAAAAGTAAGGCCAAGTATGGTGGCATATGCTTAAAATCTCAGCACTGAGAGGTAAAAGTAGGAGAATCAGGAGTTCAAGGTACCATAGCGAGTTTTAGGCTAGACTGAAAAAGCCAGTTCCAGAGCAGACTGGCCAGCTTAGTAAGACCCTGGCTTAATTTTTTTTTTTTAAGATGCTAGGGATGTAGAATTTTTGGTAGCATCTCTGAAACCCTGTGTTTAGTCAAAAGTACCGGAAGAAAAGAAAAGCTGGGGATGCAGCTCAGCTAGGAGGGTGCTTGCCTACTAACTGAGTAACAAAAGGTCTCCAGACACCCATCCGAGCGGCAGGAGTGAGGGTCTGAGAGAAGAGCCTCCTTTCTTGTTCTTCAGGGCTGGCTGTGGGCTTGGGCCTGGGAGCACTGGCTGAGGTGACCAAGAAGTCGCTGCCGGGAGGAGGTCAGCACAGTGAGTAAAACAGCGTCACCTGCTCATCCAGCTCCTGGCCTCCAGGGCTCGGCTTGTGGTAGAGGGCCGCTCACTAGTGATGGGCTGGGCCTGGGTGCGGCTCGGTAGTAAATTGTTTATCTAGCACACAGAAGTCACACACTGACTGGTTGCCATGACCCATACCAGGTGACTCACAACTGCCTGTAACTCCAGCTCCGAGGAATCCAGCGCCCTCTTCTGGCTGCTCCAGATTTCAGCACACACATGGCATACACACACACACACACACACACACAAATAAAAAAATTTGTTTCTTCTTTTGAGACAGGATTTCTCTGTGTATCCCTGGCTGTCCTGAAACTCACTCTGTAGCCCTGACTGCCCTTGAATTTACAAAGATCTTTCCCTGCTTCTGGCCTCCTGCTTACTAAGGATTACAGCTTTTTTTTTTTTTTTCTTAAATTATCATTTCTTGCCTGTAATATCAGCACTCAGGAAGCAGAGGCAAAAGGGTTTTATGAGTTCGAGGCAAAAGGGTTTTATGAGTTCGAGGCTTTCTGAGCTACATTGTAGGTTTAGAAAACTGGAAATGACATGCACACCATTAATCCCAGCACTCAGGAGGTAGAGGCAGAGAACTCTCTGTGAGTTCGAGGCCAGTCTTATCTACAGGGCTGTTACACAGAGAAACAAACAAAAAAAAAAAAACCCCAACCAACCAAACAGCAACAACCTAAAAGGAAAGAAAGGTTCTTTCTGTGCACATAATACTGACGCTTACTTCTCGCTACAGAGGGTGGCTCTGGATTGGGCTCCAGTCCATTCCTTTCCGAGGCCAACGCTGAGAGGATCGTGCAGACCTTATGTACAGTCCGGGGGGCTGCTCTCAAGATCGGCCAGATGCTCAGCATCCAGGGTACAGCATGACCCTCAACTCCTGACCTATGACCTCATTCCCACCCTACCCTACCCAGCAGCGAGCCCTGATTTCAGGTGCTCACTTGGACCTCCTCTCCCTCTCCCTCACTATTCCCCTTATCCCACTGTCTCCTAAGACAATAGCTTCATCAGCCCCCAGCTGCAGCAAATCTTCGAGAGAGTCCGCCAGAGTGCCGACTTCATGCCCCGCTGGCAGATGCTGGTGAGTATCCAGTTTGGGTGACTGGTGACTTGGTACCCCATGTCAGTAGACTGCATAAATCAACATAATCTACAAAGCACTCAGTATATATTACATAAAGTTCTTAAACCTGTCCGTGTTACTCCACGAGTGACATGAAGGTGTGATTAATTAGAGGAGATCATGCTAGGACATGATGCCACACACCTGTAATCCCAGCACTTGGAGATGGGAGCAGTAGGATCAGGAGTTCAAGGTCATCCTGGGCTACCTTAGACCCAGTCTCAAACAAACAAACAAAATTAAAGGAGATTTTATCCATAAATAGGATAGCATAACACCGGGTACCGAGCTGCTCTATAACTGTGAGAGCGTAGGCTCCAGCCTCCTGCCCGCCTACTGTCTGTGTTCTGCTGCTCACCTGTGCTCTCTGAGCCACTCCAAACATGCCAGAACCAAAGGAAGCCCATCTTCATCTTCATCATGCCACTTTATGACTTAATGATATGGGAATCTAATAAGGATGTTATCAGTCTTCATTAACAATCTCCCAGGGCGGTGGTGGCGCACACCTTTAATCCCAGCACTCAGGAGGCTATGGCAGGCAGATCTCTGTGAGTTCAAGGGTAACCTGGTCTACAGAGCGAGTTCCAGGCCAGTCAGGACTTCACAGTGAGACCCTGCCTCAGAAAAATAAAAACGACAATGTTGGTGTTCCTCCCGTGGAACTCCTCTGAGTCTTAGGAGCTCCATCCCACTTTCCTCAATAAATCCACATCTGTTTCCTCCACTGAAACACAAAATAAATACTGCTCCTGGCTGCTCTGTCACCTGGGCAAGCGACTTCTCCCTGAGCCTTAGTTTTCCCATCTGTAAAATGATGTATCGGCCAAGGATGAGCCCCGGGGTTGCTAACACAGGTGCTCAGTACAGGGAATAAACTCAGCTGACTGAAACTATGATGGTAACTGTCATGCTCACTCCCTTCAGAAAGTTCTAGAAGAGGAGCTGGGCAAGGACTGGCAGGAAAAGGTGGCTTCCCTGGAGGAAGTGCCCTTTGCTGCTGCCTCCATTGGGCAAGTACACCAAGGCATGCTAAAGGATGGGACTGAGGTGGCTGTGAAGATCCAGGTGAGCAGGGAGGCTGGCCAGGAGTCGGGGTGGGCACTGTGCTGTCCCTGTGTATGCGGGACTCCCGACCCCCTCCTCCCTCCTCCCTCCTGACAGTACCCAGGTGTTGCCCAGAGCATCCAGAGTGACGTGCAGAACCTACTGGCCCTACTCAAAATGAGTGTGGGCCTGCCAGAGGGTGAGTTGCCCTGTCTGTCCCCACCAAGGGAGGGATGCCTAAAGAGAGGAAGTGGGGCTAGCCTGGGACAGCATCGAGAGTGTATACACATCACAGGGGTGACAGAAGGATGCCAAGCAGAGAAAGTTCAGTGAGAATGAGTGAATGTGGCATAGCTACAAAGAAACAAGCCCAGATGAAATGCACAGACAGACAGACAGACAGACAGACTGGTGTGCAGTGTGCAGGGAACCACAGAAGCAGAAGAGAGAAGCTAGTGGGCAGCACCTTTATGTTGCGTCCCGTGAGCGATCACCTGTAGAAGACAGAGCACGGTGTGCTTGTGGGGAAGAGAAGAAGCAGAGGTGCAGACAGGCCTAGAAGTGAGAAGAGAGCAAGCAGAGGTGCAGACAGGCCTAGAAGTGGGAAGAGAGCAAGCAGAGGTGCAGACAGGCCTAGAAGTGAGAAGAGAGGAAGAGGGCAGTGTGAGTCCAGCATAAACAGGAGGCCGAAGATGGCTAGGGACGGAGCTCAGGAGAGTGCTCGTCCGGCGTGCACAAAGCCCAGGGTTGAGCTCTCATACCGAATAGGGTGTGGTAGGGCAGGCGTACAGGACCCCCACACTCAAGAGGGAAAGGTGGGAAGATCGGAAGTTCAAGGGCATCCTTGGCTGAACAGTGGGTGAAAAGAGCTGCAGTTCCCATGGCAGCACCAAACCCAGGAGACAGACTTCCGCAGAGACCACAGTTGTGGGAAAGACAGGGGGAAGGTGAATCCAAGATGAGGTGGGTGAACTGGGTCTGGTGGCTCACATTTGTAAGCTTAGCACAGGGAATCTGAGGCAGGAGGATTCCTGTGCTGAAAGTTGGGTCAACCCTGGACTACATAGAGACCCTATCACAAATGCAAAGCCAAGCATGGTAGCATGTCTGTAATCCCAGTATTTGGGAGGTGGAAACAGGAGGATCAGGAGTTCAGAGTCAGCCTTGTCTGCATATTGAGTTGAAGGCCAGCCTGGGCTACATGAGAGCCTGTCTTTAAAAAAAAGGAGGAATGAAAAAAAGGGGTAAAAGCTAAGAACAGAGTTCATGGGACAGTGAGAGCCATAGAAAGAGAAATGTGTAAGGAAACAGAGGACGGGCACATGGGAGCCTGGGGGTTCTGGCAGGGGACAGGCAGCCATCCTCAGCTACCATCCCTCCACCCACCCCAGGGCTGTTTGCTGAGCAGAGCCTGCAGGCCTTGCAGCAAGAGCTGGCTTGGGAGTGTGACTACCGAAGAGAGGCTGCTTGTGCCCAGACCTTCAGGTAAGCTGACATCCCCAGGCAGCTCTGGGGGCAGGGGAGGGGGTACAGGCCGGGGGTGTGGGGAGGTGGACGATGGGACTCCTTCCCGGCAGCAGTCTCCCTTCCCTGGCTGGATGGATGTACTCTCTAACATCTGGCAGTCTTCATCTTCACATGGCACAGCAGACTCCTCTTTCTCTCTTTGGTTCTTTCATCTATCCATCCATTCCTTATTCTTGCATGTTCTCTGGGGGCTGCACAGGTCACTTCTCTCAGAGTGTCATATCTGCTGTGGTCTCACAAAGGGGTTCAATTGCACCATGAGGTGCAGATAGGCCTGCTAGCCTGAGGAAGGGTAAGCATTCTGCAGCATCAGGGCCGGAGGACACCAGCTCCTTCTCCACAGTAGGCAGAAAAAAACAGTGTCAACATCTGGGAAGCCAGGGTCCGTCTCACTATATAGTTCCTGCTGGCCTGGATCTTGAACTTATAGAGATTGTCTCGTAAGTACTGAGATTAAAGGCATGCACCACCAGGCCAGCTCAACCTTATTCATTTTTAAATTTTATTTTAAACCAGGCATAGTAAGGTACACCATTAATCTTACCACTTGGCAGTCAGAGGCAGGTGGATTTCTGTAAGTTCAAGGCCAGCCTCATCTACATAGAGAGTTCCAGGCCAGCCAGGGCTACATAATGAGACTCTGTTTCAAAACACCAACAAAAACTCCAAGAAATTTTTTAGTTTGTTTTGTGTATGGATTTTTTTCCTTTTCTTTTCTTTTCTTTGTGTGTGCATATGTGTCTGTGCACCACATGGATGCAGTGCCCACAGAGACCAGAAGAGGGTTTGAGTCCCCCTGGAACTGGAATTATAGACGGCTGTGAGTCACTAGGTGGATGCTGGGAACCAAATCTGGGTCTTCTGGAAGAGCAGCCAGTGCTTCTAACAGAAGCCATCTACCCAGCCCTTCCGCCTTCTTTTTTGAGATTGAATCTCTTGCTGAAACTAGAGCTCCCTGGTTGGACTGACTGGCTGGCCGGTGGACCCAGGGATCCTCCTGTGTCTGTCTCGTTGGTGTTGGGATTACAGGTGCATAGTGCCTTGTGTGTGTGTGTGTGTGTGTGTGTGTGTGTGTGTGTGTGTGTGTGTGACTGTTTACAGGGTCCTGGGGTCAGACTCAAGTCCCCCTGCTGTGTGGCGAGCTGCTTACCCACTGAGCCATGTCTGCAGTCCCTGAGAGAGCCCCATGTCCACATACCCAGCAACCCTACCATCAGCCTTCTTGATAAATTCTATATGGACATTTATATTGTTGTATACCATCAGAATTTTCTAGAATGCTTAAAGCACCAATGTGTATACATCCCAACCTAGGAACCCAAATCTATCGGATCTGTCCAGCAAGGTGGACAAATAAGTTATGGTGGTTTTATTTTTGTTTTTGAAATAGGGTCTCACTATGTAGCCCTGGCTGGCCTTGAACTTGCTCCAATCATTCTGACTCTGCCCCCGAAGTGCTGGGATTACAGGCATGCCCCATACCTGGCTTTTATGGTGTTTTCAATTACCAGTTGAATCTTTTAAAAAAATTTTATTTATTTATTTTAACTATTTTAAATGTGAGACTTTGGATTCCGCTGGAGCTAGCATTATAGGCAGTTGTGAACACCCTAAGGTGAGCACTGGGAACAGAACTGGAGTCCTCTGGAAGAACAGCAAACATGCTCCCAACTGCTGAGCCATCTCTCTAGCCAACTCCCCTTCTCCCTGCCCCCCTTATTTTTTGAGGCAGGATCTCAATATGTAGCCTGAATTGTTCTCAAACTCACTGTGTGGCTGTGCTGGCTTTGCACTCCTGACCCTGCTGCCTCCGCCTCTTCACTGCATGTGCCGCCACATCCGGGTCTCAGTGGCAGACGGTATGAAGAGGAAAATGAACGGACTATAGCTATACAGAGCAGTGTGGCTGTATCTTGGAATTATGGTCATGTGTAACAATCAAGGACAACTCAAGTCTGAGGGTGTAGCTAGTGGGTGTTTGCATAGCATACATCGTGCTCTGGGTTCGATCCCCAGCATCACATAATCCAGGTATGGTGGCTCATGCCTATAATCCTAACACTCAGGAGATGGAAACTGCAAGATTAGAAGTTCATCCTCTGCAACACAGCTGAGTCAGAGGCAGCCTGGGCTATATGAGACACCATCTCAAAAAGCAAAACAACAACAAAAAAATAAAACAAAAAACAAGAAACACCTTGAGAGGAAGCCCTACAGTACGGCTCACAAGTCTGCTATGACTCCCAGCATGACTCCACGCTCAGGAGACAGGGTGAGGAGACAACTCAGACAACAGTCATTCAAAACGCGGGCCCTGGACCCTGATGAATTTGGGATTCAGTCTCGGGTCAGCCCTTACCAGGCTGTGAGGCTTATCAGGTGGCCTGATTCTGTACAGTGGCCTCAGGAGAGCGTTCTCATAGGGGAGGTGTGCTGATTAAATGCTTAGGACAGCCCTGGCTCTTGAGAAGTAGAGCCAGTATCAGAGACCACATAAACTAGGACTAAACACCAGCCCAAAGCAGGACACTGCAGAGCAGAGTGACACGGGATGACAGGCCAGAGCAACCCCATGTAGGATCCGAGGACATTTTCCCAGGATCCCCCAAAGCCTTCCTCATACCTCTGGTGCCTTCCCATCTGCCTGTTCCCAACGTCCCCACAGGTCCTCACTCACCCCGGTCTACCTGGACACATGTCCCTCAGTTTATCACTCATCCCTCTGTTGGCCTGAGGCTGGCTCTGTCACCCATCCACCCACACCAGCATGTCCAGTACCAAAGAAGGACTTTTGTCTTTATCGGGGAGGTGATGTCTGTACAGGTGTATTCATGTATGTTCAAGGCATGTGGATGCCAGAGAACAGCCCTAGTTAGGTCCCATCTGTGTTTTGAGACAGCTCCTCTCTCTGGCCCAGAACTCGACAAGCAGGTTAGCCTGGCTGCCCATTGAGCCCCAGGGACCACCTGTTGCTACTTCCCCACGTCTGGGATTACAGTTGTGTGCACCACACTCAAGCCATGGGTTCTGGTGATAAACTTGGGTCCTCATGCTTATGTGGTATTTTATTCATTTATTTATTTGTTTGTTTTGGGGCTAGAATGCCATGTAGCCCAGACTAGCCTCATAGTCCCTATCTGGCTGAGGATACCCTTGAACTCTACTTCTCCATGCTAGGATTATAAGCATGTGCAGCACACCAGGGTCTCAATGGTAGACTGTTATATGACAGGGAACACTCCCACTGTAATGTCGCGACTGTCAACCTGCTGAAATAGGTACTCTTGGAGGGAAGTGTATGTGTATCACGCATATCCTTCTTGCCTCCAGCTCCCAGTTGCTGAGATTACCGGCATCCACCACCACATCTAGGTCAGAAAAGAATTCTTCAATTTATTTACCACTGTTCAGAGTACAGGACCCTCCTGCATCTACAGGGGACAAATTCCTAGACACCCTTAGTTAGTTCCAAACCCTGCGTAGACTGTTTTTTGTCCCTGTACGTATGTAGAAGTCAGACTTATAAATTAGGGACAGTGTTTTCTGCTGTAACATGTTGATGTTTCTAGGAAGATTTCTATTCCAGGCTTTTGCCCACAAATTGAATACCTTTCACCTTTGCTCAGGCTGTCATCCTCCTGCCTCAGCCTTCTGAATGCTGGGGTTAGAGGCCTATGCTACTTTTCATGGTGCCTTACTCACCTTAAGCAAGCATTTGTCATGCACTGTGGATGTAACTTTTGCAGCTTGTAGTAAAACTAGCTCAGAGTTCTCTTCCTCACAGTTTCACAGATAGATTTGTTCTCACTAAGAATCTCAATGGACTATGTTTTTTTCCTCATTGAACCTGAGCATTTTGTCTTTTCACTTAAAGAAAGTACTCTATGGGCTGGTGAGATGGCTCCTCGGGTTAAAAGACCTTGCCACCAAGCCTGATCACCTGAGCTTGATCCCTGGGACCCACATCGTGGAAAGAGAAAACTGATACCACAAAATAGTCCCCTGTCATCCACACATGCTCCATGGCATGTGTGTGTCAGTCAGTCAGACAGACAGACAGACAGAAACACACACACACACATACATACACTCATGCACACACACAGACATGCACTAAATAGATGTAAAAAAATGAGAAAAAATTAACCTATCATCACCCTCCTGTAAGCATCCCTAATGAAGCTCATTAAAAAAAAAAAGTGGTTAAGAGCACCGACTGCTCTTCCAGAGGACCCGGGTTCAATTCCCAGCTCCCACATGGTGGCTCACAACTGTCTGTAAGTCCAAGATCTGACACCCTCACACAAACATACAAGCAGGCAAGGCAACAATGCACATAACATAATAAATTTTTAAAAATCCATGGAAGTAGAAGGACAAGTTGTAAAGGGGAACAAACGGGGATGGGAGGGACAAGAGAGGGTGACAGTGAGGTGACTGAAATACACCGTGTGTGTGTGTGTGTGTGTGTGTGTGTGTGTGTGTGTGTGTGTAAGTGCCATAGTGAAACCCATTGTTTATGATTAATATATACTAATTAAAAAGGCAAAAATCATTTTAGAAAAAGAGGAAAAAGCTGGGCGGTGGAGGTGCACACCTTTAATCCCAGCACTTGGGAGGCAGAGCCAGGCGGATCTCTGTGAGTTTGAGGCCAGCCTGGGCTACAGAGCAAGATCCAGGACAGGCGCAAAGCTACACAGAGAAACCCTGTCTCAAAAAAAACCACACTCACGCACACACACAACACACACACACACACACACACACACACACACACACAGAGGGAAAAGCATTTTATGCTTTTCATTGACATATCTGAGATGCCAGCATTACTCTCTTGCTTTGGAACCATTATTAAATAAAATAAAGGTGATTTGAATACTGCCATTGAAATATTCAACAGTCAACCTGCTAAAATGGCTAAGCACTCTCAGAAGGGAAGTGTATTACCATGTATACCATGCTTATACTGGACAAGTAGGTGATTTCTGTTCCAAACAGGGTGGGGTTAGATTTTTATCATACTGCTCAGAATGGTATGCAATTTTAAATTTGTAAATTTAAAGCTGGACTTTTCCTTCCTTCCTTCCTTCCTTCCTTCCTTCCTTCCTTCCTTCCTTCCTTCCTTCCTTTCTTTTCCCCCCTGAGACAGGGTTTCTTTGTGTGGCCTTGACTGTGATCTCGCTCTGTAGACCAGGCTGGTCTCAAACTCACAGAGATCTGCCTGCCTCTGCCTCCCAAGTGATGGGACTAAAGGTGTGGGTCACCACTCAGCAGGAATTTTCTTTTTTTAATTTATATTTATTTTTACTATGGGACTAAAGGTGTGGGTCACCACTCAGCAGGAATTTCCTTTTTTGATGTTTGGGATTTATTTTTACTATGGGTACAGATGTTTTGCTTATGTGTATGTCTGTGCACTGTGTACATGCAGTGCACTCAAAAGCCAGAAGAGGGCATCAGATGCCCAGGAACTGACATTATAGACAGTTGTGAACCATGTGGGTGCTGGGAGTTGAACTCAGGCTCTCTGGAAGACCAGCTAGTGCTCTTAACTGTTGAGTCGTCTCTCCAGCTCGCTTCTTTTTTCTCCAGCTTGCTTAACCTGCTTTTTGAAACAGCATCTTATGATGTGCCCTGGCTGACCTGGAATGTGCTGTGTCACAGAGGCTGACCCTGAAGTCCTGACCTCCTGCCTCCACTCCCCAGTGCTAGGTTTACAGACATGCACTACCACATCCAGCTTAGACCAAGGTTTACTGAAACTTGTAACTGAAACTCTTTAGTGACTCCAAGGAGTAACTGGTGACTATCAGTGTAGAGCCATAGACTTAAAAACTTAAAAAAATAATTTGTAATATTTGTCATTGAGTGTTGTGTGTACATGTGCGTACACACCAGTGCGTGCATGCTGCAGCATGCATGTGGGGGTCAGAGGACAACTTTAGGAATATGTGGGCCCTAGACTCAAACCCAGGTCACATGCCACAAGTGCCTTTATTCTCTAAGCTATCTCACTGGCTAACACTAGTTATTTTGTTGTTTTTGTTTTTGTTTTTCGAGACAGAGTTTCTCTGTGTAGCTTTGGAGCCTGTCCTGGAACTCACTCTGTAGACCAGGCTGGCCTCGAACTCACGGAGATCCTCCTACCTCTGCCTCCCGAGTGCTGGGATTAGAGGCGTGCGCCACCACATCTGGCTTTACATTGCCCTTCTTCTTTTTTTTTTTTTTTTGGTTTTTCGAGACAGGGTTTCTCTGTGTAGCTTTGGAGCCTGTCCTGGAACTCACTCTGTAACCCAGGCTGGCCTCGAACTCACAGAGATCCGCCTGTCTCTGCCTCCTGAGTGCTGGGACTAAAGGTGTGCGCCACCACCGCCTGGCCAAACTAATTATTTTTAAGTGATGCATGAACTAAATTTTCTGAGCTCACCATCGAGTCACCAGAAGTCAGAGAAGGATTGGTAGGAGGGAAGTGGTAACTGGGTCTCCAGCAACATGCAGTAAAAGACAAGGCAATACCACAATGTCTGTTAAATGCCAGTCACCCAAGGCAGCCAAGCCAGAGAAGTGGGGAGGAAAGGAAAGCCTAGAGCAGCGAGGCCTGAAGGGCCTCTCAGTGAAACAGCCAGTTCAAACCCAGCCTCTGCTCTCTAAAGCATGAAGTTTCTCTCATCCTCGTCTTCTTCCTGCCCCAGGAAGCTCTTGGCGGACGACCCCTTCTTCCGGGTGCCAGCTGTGGTACAGGAGCTGTGCACTACACGTGTGCTGGGCATGGAGCTGGCTGGGGGGATCCCTCTAGACCAGTGCCAAGGCCTGAGTCAGGACATCCGGAATCAGGTACGTCTCCATTTGGGACAGAAAGGGAGAAGGGCCAGGCACAAACTTTCTCCCTTGGCCAGGAGGACCAGGCAGAACACCCCACTGAGATGTCTTCTTCTTCCTCCTTCAGATTTGCTTTCAGCTCCTGAGGCTGTGTCTGAGAGAACTGTTTGAGTTCAGATTCATGCAGACAGATCCCAACTGGGCCAACTTCCTGTACGATGCCTCCAGCCACCAGGTTGGTTCCTTAGGATGTGAATCAGGGCACATCAGCTAGCCGCTGTAAAGAACATTTCCCCAGAAAGATGGTTCAGTGGGTAAAGATGCTTCTTACCAAACCTGATGGCCCTTAAGTCAATCCCCAGAACCCATGTGGTGGAAGGAGAGGACTAACCTAGTAAGCTGTCTTCTGACCCCCACACATGTGCCATACATAATGTAATACATAAATACAAAAAAAAAAAACAAAAACAAAAAAAAAAAAAAAAGATAGGGCTGGAGGGATGGCTCAGTGGTTAAGAGCACTGGCTGCTTTTCTAGAGGACCATGAGTTGATCCCCAGCACCCACGTGGTGGCTCACAGCCACCTGTAACTCTAGTTCCAGGGGACCCAATGCCCTCTTCTACCAGGCTTGCAAATGGTGCACAGAAATACATGTAGGCAGAACACCCATACACATACAATAAATCTTTTAAAAATATAAATGTATTTTTTAAATATAAATAAACCAAATACCATGATGGGGAAAACTACAAGCCATGTAGGCCCCAAGTACAAATTACAGGGCAATTATAGTAAAGTCTATTGAAAGTTTTCTGGCACTCACTGTGTAGCCTAGGTCAGCACTGAGTTCATAATCCTTCTGCTGTGTTTGGAATTGCAGACATGTGTCCCCAGGCCTGGCTTCTCTGTATATATAAAGCTTTAAATTATAGAACTATTATTAGGCATGATCTGTGCCTACATATGAATGTAGAAGATGTGCATGGAGATTTCAGGAAAAATTTTAATTTTAAAAATTATTATCTTAGAATTTCTGTGTTTTGCCTACATGTATACTATGTGCCATGTGTGTGCAGTGCCTGAGGAGGACAGAAGAGGGCGTTGGATCCCCTGGAACTGGAGTTAGAGACAGCTAATGTGGGTGCTGGGAATGGAACCTGAGTCCTCTGAAAGACCAGCAAGTGTTCTTAACTACTGAGCCATCTCTCCAGTACTCAGGAAATTTTTTAATGATATTAGTTTCAGGAAAGTGATAACCCTGGAGAAGGTCCTGGGAGTATATAGGTGAGGGAGGAATAAACCTGTGTGGGTGGTGTTCATTTTTAAGCTGAGGAGTAGGACTTGTAGGTATGCACTTACTTTTTCAGATGTCTTATTTTCTTAATTATTTTATGGGCCCAAGATTTGCATTTGAGGCAAATAAGCTGGGTATGATGATGACTCACATCTGTAATCGTAGCACTCAGGAGACAGAGGCAGCCTTGACTACATAGTGAGAATGAATCTGTTTCGAAAAACAACAAAAAGAAGGCTAGCACTAAAGCTCAGTCTTAGAGCACCTGCCTAGAATGCACCAGTGGGGAGCGGCTGGGGTAGAG
>CABHPQ010156709.1:19825-39942 GCA_902168405.1 Peromyscus aztecus | reverse complement strand
GCAGTCACTCCAGGGAGTTCTAGAGCAAGAACTGATTTCAAAATCTTCCTCTTGAGAAGGGCTTTGGGAATCCTGTCCCGGTTACTCTGTTGGAAAAGAATAATCTCAGTATTGCACAAAGGCACACAAGTACACAGCTAACGTCATTTGGCAAGGGAATCACTGTTTGTAAAAAGGGCTGTGCCAGAACCCTGACCAGGCTAACAAGCAGCACAGTTGGTCAAAATGGTCTCTGTCTTTGATCCCTGACCTGGATGGTGACTGCCTCTCCTCCCATTGGCTGAAGCTTGATTTCTTAATCTGATGTGATTGGCTAATCTAATTGGTGCAAAGGGGGAGGGATTTGGAAATGTGGGCCTTTGTCAGGCTAACTACCTGGGATAGAAAAAAAAATGTTTCTCAGAACTTCGTGGCCCTGGCAGGTCTGATGTTTTGCTCTCTCTCTATTTACTAACAAATCGGTTAATTTTACCGTTTTGGGTGGTGCTGTCTGGGAGGGAAGGCAGGGTATTTGAGAGAAGCAGGTATCTGCAGGATTTTCTTGTCCTTTAGGATCATGGTACCTGACCCTGGGAATTTTCAGATAGTTACTTGATCATGTGATTGAGGAAATCGATTCACCATTGCACATGAGTACACTCTAGAATGAACAGACAGACAACCAGTTATGAGTTCAAAGAACTGCTTCTGTCAACTTGACTCTACAACAAGTGATCATCCCTTAGGAAAAGTAAATACACATCAGTACATAGGGTCTTAGGTAGTTTTCTTTCTTATCTTGTGTTGTTATTTGTTTGTTTCATCTTCCTGGTTAACTTGAAAAGGACTCAGATACACTGTAACTATTAGAATTTTCCCTTTCCAAACAAAATAAGATAATAGAGCTCCTGTACATGAGGCCATCAAAAACCAGTAGAAACATTTGGTGCAATCAATCTATTGCAAACCAATTTTATAGCCATATAATGAGATCTAATTGCTGCTTTATTAGTCTGGCTAATATTAAAAGTGTCAGTAATTGCTTTGCATTTAAGTTGCTTTTCCAATTTAAATTGCATGTCCAATACATTACCATTAACTTATGTACTTCTTTTGTTTAATAGATTTTTCCTGTTCTTATCTGCATCTATAGAACTAGTTGAAATTATAGGAAGGAGAAATTAGAGAAGTAGAAATAAATGAAAATTTTATATAATGAATGTTTGTATATCTGGGGTGGTTCAATGTATTTTTCAATACCAAAACTTAGATGGAATTTGTGTATTGTAAAGTATTTCTATTGTCTTTACGCAAACTATACGTGGAAAAAAAAAAGGTTAGTAAGTATATTTCTTACTGTGTCATCCACACATCCCTATTAATTGAAGTACTGGATTAGTCATTACTAATTCATTTGATTTAATTACATTAATTGATACATCAAAGTGACTCTCAAAGCAGAAACTTGTTGATTGGCTCTTTGGAAAAACAGATGAAAGGGAGTCAAACAGACCAGTTCTGTAGTTAAGGACCCATGCTTGAGCACCAACTACCAGCTTCTGTGACCATAGTCTCTGGAATGAAAGCTTTTGCTTTCCCCAAACAACGCATGCCTAACACATTGCCATCTTGAAATAAACTAAATAATGTTTCCCCAAGAGTCAGGAGACTGTTGTTTGTTGTAGGGAAAATTCCATGTCACTGTTGTACCAGAATGTCCACATAAGGTCTGAAAAAGATCCTGTATTTCAATTTGATCTCTCTATCTTTTTAGTAAATTTGTTTTTTAATCTTCTAGGGATTTTTATGCAGCTACAACTTTGGCTTAGTGGATACAGATGCTTGCTGCCAAGCTTGGTAACCTGGGCTTGATCCCCTGAACTTATAGTGTGGAAGGAGAGAGAAGACTCATAGTTGTTCTTTGACCACATGCATGCTGAGACATGCACATGGGAGGGGAAAGACAGACAGACAGACAAAGACACAGACACACACACAATCAAGCAAATAATCTGTCAGTCCATCAATCAATCCATCAATCCATCAATCAATTAATTCATATAAATTATATCTCCAAACTCACAAGCTTTATTTGTTAGCTTTTTCAGAGGTGCTCCAGTCTTTCCTCATGAGCTCTGTAGTTAGATGACGAAGATTCCCACTCTGGATCCTGCTCTTCCACTCTGGTGTCCTGGGGCAAATTCTTAACTATTCTGTGCTTCAGGGTTTTTTTGTTGTTGTTGTCATTGTTTTGTTTTAATTTATAGAACTTCAATAGCAATAGAAACCATTTCTTGTGGTTGTTTTAGGGCTTCAATAAAATAATACGTATTCTATGCATATTAGATGTTTTTATTCACTTTTATCTTGAAAGGAAATACCAACAAGATTCTTAAGTTTTATCAACAATACTTTTTTTTTTGACACATGAAAGTGTTTTAACTTACTCTCTGGTAGCCATGGATTTTTCCTGGAATTCAGGGGAGCTTTGGGTTTACATGAATGGTTGGCCATATCTAAGAGGTGATTTTGGCTTTTTTGTTTGTTTGTTTGTTTTTCAAGACAAGGTTTCTCTCTGTAGTTTTGGTGCCTGTCCTGGATCTCGCTCTGTATACCAGGCTGGCCTCGAACTCACAGAGATCCACCTGGCTCTGCCTCCTGAGTGCTGGGATTAAAGGTGTACCCCACCACCACCCAGCTTAAGAGGCGGTTTTAAAGGAAGATTTGTAATCCTGTTTTCTTATTTTCTTTATAAATTATATCGTTTTAGCTAGAAGCCCTCTTCGATCCCTGTTCTTACTTGAGTAGGTTTCATATTATCATAAATTATTACTCCAATCCAGAAGTTATGAAGTCATATGTGACATTTGATGTTGATATGCAGAAGGTAAGGAGATATAGGTATAACATCAAAATAAAAATTTTGTTTTACTTGTTTAAGGATTTATTTTTATTTAATGTGTGTGTGTGTATGTGTGTTATACCTGCATGTATGTAAGTGTAGCATGTGCATGCGAATGTCTGCAGAGTCCAGAAGAACGGATCAGATCCCATGGAACTTGAGTTACAGGGAGGTACAAGCTTTCATGGAGATGCTGGCAACTGAATTCATTTAGCTTGTTATTTGACACATTTCTATAACACATCTGGCCAATGTCACCAGCTATTCCCTCCCATTTCTCCCCATATCCAACAATCATCAATAGCCAAATGGTCAGCTGTAAGGGTTAAGGCCACATCAACCCGCTTCCCTTCCATGATTGATTGTTGACAGGGCAAGTTTTGTACAGGCCATGTATAAGTAGCTGTTGTTGTGTGTTCATGATTATAGTGGCTGTATTAAGTATGGAAGAATGACTTTTCACACTCTTCACCCTAGCTCTGGCTCGTGGATATTTCTCACCTACTCTTCTGTTCTGTAATTTTCTCTGAGCTTTAGAATGGCACCATAGATGTCCTTTCTAAAGCTTAGCCTTCACCAATCACTTATTCTCAGTCTGCTGAGTCTCTTTATTCACTGCTGTTCTTTGCAAAGAGATAAAAGGTTACAGTACTAGCTCCCACTTATTTCAATCATGCAGAGATTTGGACATAATGTTACCATGACTTTGCAGAACACATTTTTCAGATCTATTGCCCACCCTCAGGCTATGTCCATTAAGGCCTTAAGTTCTTGAAGTTCCTTTTGTACCTGCACTGCATCCTGAAAGTCCTTTAACCTATTAATTCAGCTGTGCTGCTTCCTTCTTCCAACCCTCCACCAGCTGCCCATTTTTCTCAGGGTGAAAAGCAAATGTTCAATGTGCCTGGTCAGGCCCATCCACCTAGCACAGGACCCTCACTTTGCACTTGACATTTCTAGCTTCCTTTACTGACTATAGGGTGCCCTTCAGTTTCGTTTCAGGTGCTTTGCATATGCATCTCCAAGGCATTCTCCTTCTCCCACGGAGTGGGTTAAATTACATACTACCTCCTGTACGTGTTACTTTTCGAAAATAGGATTTTCTCAGGTTAAAATAAGGCCATGCCAGGACGATATATACAATGACTGGTGTCCTTATAGGAAGAGGCATTTGGGTAAGAGATGAACAGGGACAATGGAAACAGAGATAGGGATTATGCTTCACAAGAAAGAGGTGAACATCCAAGATTGCCTGCAATGTCCAGAAATGCCCTGCAATGTGCAGAAAGAAGCTTGGAGCCACTTTTTTTTTCCTTCTGAGCCCCAAGAAAACAATCAACCATGCAAACAATTTGTCTTTAAAGCTTTGGGCTGCACAACTATGAGAAAATGCATTTCTGATACTTTAAGTCTCCTGACTATACATCTGTACGAGGTTTGCAACCGTCACCAGAAATCCATCTACTCCCAAACTGACTTTACTTTTCCTATCTGGCCCTGCCCTTCTTGCCCCACTCACTCCTTTCTCCACATTCTTCAGTTCTCTGCTCACGTGCTCAGAAATGCCTCCTCACTTTGATCAAGTGTAAGGCTCGTGAGTCCAAAGCTCAAAATTACAGAGGTGTGTTCAATTTGTTTGTTTTCATCTAGAATATTTAATTACCACATGTTGCAAGTACTGCCTCTGAAATGCCCAGTGGCAGACAACAACCTTTGCTGTTTTCATCACTAACCACTCAATGAACGAATTCAGTGCACACAAGGCACCTGGTGACTATGGGTGACTTGAGGAGAACCAGCATTGTACCAACAGCAATTTCCTAATTGCACTTGCTTAATTGTGTCTTTGAACAGTTGCTTCACCTCTGTGGGAATTGTCTTCACTCTGAAATGAAACAAATCCGTGAGAGTATTTCCAAGGCCTGATACCATGCTGGCATTGCACCTGTCAGCGTTTTATTCTGCTTAAACTCCTTCCAAGCACATTGCTCACAAGCAGATAGGCTCATAGGCCTGTGAAAACACTTGAGATTCAAAATTGTTTCATACAATTTTACAGTCACTATCAACATTCCATTTATTATAACTTAAATGTGGATGGCAAAAAAAAGAGTGCTTACATGTTATATTCTCAAAGCCTGTCACTTTGCCTCATAATTTTAAATATTCGATAGCATTCACTGAGATCATTGGTTAAAGCAAAGCTGGAGTTTGTCTCTGGGAGGAGGGCTCTCTAGAACACCATAGTCTACTCAAGTTGTAGCATCATTGTTCTCTTTTACCCCAAAATAGTGCTGACTGAAACCAATATGAGAGTTTAGAAGATCAATATTTTTCATTTTTTTCTTATTCTGGTCTCCTAAATGCCTTTATCATTGAAAAGGCCACAGGAGAAAAAAAATGAAGAAACATTGAAACCCAAAACCAGACATCTAAGGCAATTAGACTGATTGCACTTCAGTACCATCATCAACAGCACCCTTGCAGTCTGTCAACAGGGAAAATCCAGGGGGAAAGAGACATTTTTTTTTTTAAGTTACTTGACCAGATTTTGAAAGCAACCACAGTGGGGTTTCTTCTTCTCTTTTCTCCCTGCCTTTTCTGGTCCTGAATCTCCACGCAGCATGCTGTGAGCCTGGTAATTTGTAAAATATCATGCAGATCTTCAGCTCTCAGTAAGGCTTTATATCTTGCACATGTTGGGTAGTAATTGGGGATTTGTATTTTCCACAGGGAAATTTCACTGAGTAGCAGGGTTTGTTTCTTTTTTATGATTGCGCAGTTGTGATTGGCTGCTATGATCTCAGAATGAGTATTTATGGGATGACCTATGCCACCCTAGTGTGGTGATTATGATTTTAATGCTGACTATTCGTTGCCTTAGGCAAGGGATGCCAGGGTCCCACTCTGTGCAAAGAAGCATTTCAAGGCCACTAAAGAAGTGCATCACTGGGTTTCACATAGCACAGAACTGAAATAAATTGACTAGTATCCTTTGTAATATTTATTAGAGAAAAATGAAATATTTATATACTTATTTGTGTAATGGTCATTTTTTTGGTAGAATTTCAGATGCTTGAAAGAACCAAGCCTTCTTAAGGGTACTGTATATGTCAGACACTAGAAAGAATGAACCTGTGTCTCATTCTTGGTTCAGATTTAGACTTCACTGTTTGAGCAATGAAAATTCTAAAAAGGAAAGATGTTTGCTCATAGTGTCTACAAAAAGCAGAGCCTGTGAAAATGGCTGATGTGGAGGAAGTTGTTCCAAAAAACGGTATCCAGAAAAGAAGTCGAGAGACAGGAGAACAGTAGGCTGTGGGATGGAATGCAAGGCAATACAAAGGTTCACTGCTGAATAGACTGTTGCTATGGATGTGTGAAGTACATTGCCAGAAGGACCTTCTGAGCAGTAGAGAATGCATTTTATATTTGTGAGGTCAAGTTCTAATGAAAACAGAATGTGTTTGTTGCCATCATCAGTTGATGGAGATTTATTTCAAGCTTAATTCTCTATAATTTTGCTAAGTGAGCATCGGCAAGCATCTACAATGTAAAATCCCAGAAGTATCAGAAGAGAGGGGAGGATCACATTGTCAGTGTGAGGTCATCACTATTAGCGGTTTATCTAGTAGAAGTTGAGTAGATCTACTGAAATGATGTGTCCAGGAACTTTCTTGATGGCCACAGCCACTCTTTTCATCTAGATAAGTGCCATATTAGACCACATATAGCCCCTGAGTAAGCGAGTTCTCATTTCTACATGGTAAACACTGGGTTTGCCAGCTTCTATTCAACAAAAATAACCAGCAACTGATTAAGTCTAGTCTGTTAGGTTGGTCTTGTGAACCAAACCTAAGAGTGGTTTCTTTATTTCATAACTCATGAATTCCCAAATTTGAAAAACAGTCTCCAGGGATGTGTAAATACCAACTCAAAAAGAGGAAAACAAGAGGTTGATCTGTTGTGTTTGCTTATTTCCATGGTATAAACAATCTCACCAGTGCCAGTTTCAAACAGCCAATATAATAATATCCCTTAAAAAATAGTTAGTATGACACAAGGCACATCTGCTTCTGAGAGAAAACACTAGCCAACTTCAACACAGTAATGTGATCCAAGTCCACAGTTAATCTGAACAAAAAGCTCTAGAGCAAATGATTGAAGTCGAAGGTTTAATAGATCTGCATACCAAGGCTTAGTATCAATTCTATTATTCACGTAACTTTGGAAAATTTCTTATCTTCTCAATGCCCTAACTTTATTTCTCTAAAGTGGAGAAACAAAATGTTGCTGTGAAGATTGAGAGAATCCTGGTAAAGCATTATCTATTTATCATGAAGTGTAACAGCCCTAGCTGTCCTGGAACTCACTTTATAGACCAGGCTGGCCTCAACTCACAGAGATCCACCTGTCTCTGCCTCCCAAGTGCTGGGATTAAAGACATGTCATTATTTTTGAGAGCTGAGTAATACTCCATGTGTAAATGTACCACATTATTTTTATCCATTATTCTATTGAGAGTTATCTAGGTTGTTTCCAATTTCTGCTATCATGAATAGAGCAGCAATGGCGAACAAGTATCCCTGTGGTAAGATGAAGCGTTCCTTAGGTATATCCAAGAGTGGTTCAGTGGTATAGTTGGATCTTGAGGTAGATCAATTCCACCTTCCTGAGGAACAGCCACATTGATTTCCACAGTGTCTGCACAAGTTTTCACTCCCACCAACAATGGAGCAGTGTTCTTCTTGCTCCACATCCTCACCATCACGAGCTATCACTTGTCCTACTTATCTTAGCCATTCTGACAGGTGTAAGATGAAATCTCTGTGTAGTTCTGATTTGCATTTCCCTGATGTCTAAGGATGTTGAATATCTGCTTAAAGTGTTTGCCAGCCATTTGAGATAATTCTGTTGAGAATTATGCTTAGATCTGTAACCCAATTTTTGAAGCGAGTTACTTGGATTTTTGATATCAAGTTTCTTGGACTCTTCTTGTGTTTTGGATATTATCCCTTTATTGGATATGGAGTTGGTAAAAATCTTTTCCCATTCTGTAGGCTGCCGCTTTGTCTGAATAATGGTGTCCTTTGCCTTATAGAACCTTTTCCATTTCATGAGATCCCATTTATTATTGTGCCTGCATCAGTGATGCTCTATTCAGAAATTCTTCTCCTGCATCATTGAGTTTAAGGCTGCACCCCACTTTCTCTTCTATCTGGTTCAGTAATACCTGGTTTTTATGTTGAGATTTTTGATCCATTTGGAGTAGAATTTTGTTCAGGGTGATAGATATGGATCTGTTGGCATTCTGCAAAATGATTCTTATGAAGAAAAATGTCAAAACAATCTCAAGAAACTTACAGTAATATCAAAAGTAGAAAATATGATATTATAGAAGTAAAATATAATTTTCTGTGTGTCATCTTCTAGATATTATTATAGTCCCAAGAACATTCAGAAGTAAGAATGTAGTCCCGTTAGTAAAACTTGCTCAGCGTGTGCAAGTCCTAGGTTGACTAGCCACTAGCATAATATTAGTTAAGAAAACAAAAGCAAAAAAGAATCAAAGGCAACTTTACATAGTAGGAAGACTAATTTAGTGGTCACATTACCAATTTAAATGCTGGACTGACTATTTTTAATGACTACATTCATTAATACTTTTAGAAGGCTCTTTAGTAGAGTTAATACTTTCTTCTTTTAGGAGCCTAGTACCCAGCAACTTTTATATTACATGAACTTGAATGAACAGAAGCATATTTTTTCTTCTAAGTGGTCCTCTCTCTGACATTTCTCTTCATTTAGAATGATCTTACCATGCACTGGTGCTTTTAATTGGGTAAATTAATGACAACTTATTGTGGACACGCCATAGAAAAGGGTAGTATATAAAGTCTAGCATCTTTAACTAAGCAATCTTTCTCTGGGGTAATTAAAAAAGAATGCCAGCACCAACAAGTCCTCCCCTCTTTCTCACTCTCTGGCTCGCTCATACACATATAAACTTAGAAACAAAGTTCCATTTCTGATATTTTCTTCATCATCTACATATCTATAGTCAATCTCTACGATTGGTTCCATAGAGTCTTTTCTCACTTTTTGAGACAGGGTCTCATGTACCCCAGGTTGGCCTCAAACTCACTATGTCATTGAGGTTGGCATTAAACTGTTGGTTCATCCTGTTAGCCTTAAGCATGCTGACATGAAATAATTTTTGTGAGGCTATGTTTATATACACACAAACACATAAAGAAACATACCCAGTATGGATTTCAAAATACTAGCTGCCCCATTTTTAAGCTAGCTCTCTCTGTATATGGTCATCACCCATACATCTTCTTTCTTATTATTACATCATTGTAATGCCTCTTGCATCTAGGCCTTCCTGTCTGGAGTACTACATGTATCTTATGACTTATGAAGCTACACAAAATTCCTCTCTTTCTTCGGGTGCAGCTGGAAGGTTTCTCTGGTCCCGCCCACCCTGCAGTCCTGCCCGGCCCCATGGTCCCACAGCCACTTATAAAATAATCATTCAGAAGCTTAATATTATTTATAAACTGTATGGCCTATGGTAGGCTTCTTGCTAGATAGCTCTTTCATCTTAAATTAACCTATTTTTATTAATCTGTTTTGTTACATGGCATGGAGTTATTGGTCTGCTGACATCTTGCTTCTCCTTGGGTGATGGGTAGGCATCTCCCCAGATTCTGCCCTTCTTCTCTCTGTGTCTCCACTTGGATTTCCTGCCATAGGCCAAAACAGTTATATTTACTAACCAATTGAAACAGCATATAGTCATAGCATACAGAGAGGTATCTCACAGCACTCAGGCTTAAGTTTGATTATAAAAAGTCAATGCTTTTTACAATATGCATAAACTGACATTTTGGCCTACCTCCTGTATTATGACTTCTCAACTGTTTCTCAGGATCATTATTGTTATGGTTTTAAAAAACTCTCCTGTGCATGATTTCAAATATGACACCTTAGAAACAATCTATAGAAAAGATACAGATAAACCACAGTATGGGAAAAAAAAATCTTGAAAGAATAGCAATAATGATACAGGATTTTCAGTCCTTGAAATCCACTTACTGAATGGTTGTGAAATATCTACAAGAATATATATATATATAAAGAAGTGAATTTCATAGATTGTTTTTATTTCAAGTTCTAGGATATGGCACCTATAAAGATACACAAAGAAAATCCATACAGTGACTAAAGCAAGAATCTGTAAGTCCGAAGGCCAGGCTCCCTTCTGTCTCATAAATTCCAAATGCACAGACTGAGTCTGGGAAAATGGGTCAGCTGAAAAATAGCTAAGCTCCAACCCTTAACAAAATGCAAACCTTTTTGGTTTGTGGACTTTCTAAATGCAAGCTGTCAAAATTATCCAATCAGAATAAGTAATTTAAGAAGATTACTAATTTCTTCTCAGAATTATCCTTCAGTTGGCAGAATTCAAATATTTTAGAAGTAATATGGATTCAGTATTCTACTACACAATGAAATTAATTAAAATGTCATAAGTAAAGTCTTTGCTATTTCCCAGTATAGTAGCTTCCTTCAGTTTTTAGGAGGGATTTGGCATGGTTTTATTCTCATGTTGTATCTTCTCCAAAGATAAGTTATGGAGATTGTGCCTGGTTTTGAAAAGACCAAGAAACTCGGTTGTTGTGCTTAGAAATTCTTTTAATTAATTTATAATTTTTTGTTTAAAAAATGAATTTCTTAAACACATGCATACACAAACATACGCACACATTGGATTCCTTTGAGCTGAGGAGCTAGAGTTATATAGGCTATTGTGAGCCACCAGCCATGCAGAGCCACCAGCCATGCGTACTACAATTTAACTATGGTCCTCTGGAAAGGAAAAAGCACTTTCTATCTTTCCAGCCCCCATGAATTCTTAAGATGAATAAAAATAATGTTATGAATCCACTGTCAAGTCATTCATATGTGTGTATGTGTATGTGTGTGTGTGAGAGAGAGAGACAGAGACAGAGAGACAGAGTGGGAGAGGGAGAGAGAATATTTCTGTATGATATGATGTTTGGAGAAACTGACAGCCTCATTTGTGGGAAGACAGACTTTGAAAAAAATACTATTCTAAGAAAAAGTGCATTTAGATTCGTGGTGCCTGAGGAGGTGAGTCTGTTTTGGGAGCAGACACTTGACATTTGGTTACTCCCTATCTCTGCTCCCAAGTAAATCCATAGTGAATAGGATGACCCTCTTGCCTTCAAGACACCATTCGTGTATCAGATTGCAGAGTTTTAACCTGTGCACCATGAGCTGGAAGGAAAATTTCAGAGCCTATGTCCAATAACAAAACAAGCTGTAGTATGTGACTTGTTCCACGGCACAGCCACAATTGTTTGAGACTTACATTTGAGACATTTTTAAGAAGGTGTATGTTTCCGGCTTGCTTTGTTTCTTGTCTGGAATGATATATGGTTTTGGAAAACAGTTGTTATTACTGTTGTGGATATTGTCCTACTCAATTTTCAAAGCATAGATCAATTTGGAGAAGGTTGCTTGTAGGAATCATTTATTCACTGTGAGTTGTCGGAGGCCAATTAGAGTATATAATACTTAAAACTTAGACTGTATTGAAACATTCTGTCTTTAGAAACAAATATAGGTGATTTGGTAGAAACATTAAATTTATATAATTAGCAATATCTAGTTTTCACATAACTGAACATGCAAACACATCTTGGATCATGCTGGATTCCCCTTCTGGGCATGTCTATGTATCTGCTTGTGAGTTCCGTGTGTCAGGGTCCTTTTGTCAGCCAGCTGATAATTGAGACCTCACTTCATTTATTTATTAGCTAAATGAAACATTAACCCCTGGACATCCTCAGTGTTCAGAAACTAGGTGGCAGTGAATGTTCACACACGTTTGTCATGACACGCGTGTATTTAGGGTCCAACATGTTGTAGAAAATTTGATGCTGCTGTGCACGTTTTCATTCCATGTCTATGATGGGCTTGGCCTTGCAGGAGTTCAAATGAAAATGATGTGGTGTGCAGAACCAAGGGTCTAAGGCGTAGCAGAGTTGTGAGGGGAGGAAAACTAAAGCTCAGGCCTGAAAAGTCTGATGAAGGCAGCTGTCGAGTACAGTAAGGTCACAGCAGGTAGGGGGAATTTAAGTTAAACTTTCCAAGTTTGAGGGACACTTTCACTGGTGGATTTGCCTCCTAAATAGGAGGAGATTTGAAGTATTAGTTCTAAAGGAGCTGTATTTATGGAGGGAAAAACATTTTGTCACTACCCTCCACCAGCTCTATGATCCTGGGTACAGACTTTCACTTCATTTTTTTTTTTTTACTTAGCTTACAGGGGCCCCAAGGATCTTGATATCTATCCAGAACAGAAATGACAGAAACCCATCTATAGGCAGCTGCAGAAAGAGAGGCAGAGCCATAGCCAAGAGGAAATGCAGTGTGCAAACTGGCTCAGGTGGGACCGGAGAATGAGAAGTTCCACTCCAAGCCCCATGCAAGCTAAGGAGCAAGAAAACATTCGAATGGTCAACGTCATGAAAGACAACACCGATTCCCCATATCCTAGCAGGGAAACTGAAACTACAACCCAGAAAGAGAGTTTTTACTGAATATGTGCCCCCGTCACTCCATTGCAAAGTTGAAAGCTATTGCATCTCTATGGAATCAAATCACAGAGTCAGGCTTCAGTCCTTAAGGGAAACTGAGACTTAGTTCTCAAAAGAAACTGATAATGTTAGTAAGCTCCACTGAGCTTTGAGTCTTTTGTGGGGAGGGATTATTGCATTTATTTAAGTTACTTAAGTATGCCTCTCTCTCTCTCTCTCTCTCTCTCTCTCTCTGTGTGTGTGTGTGTGTGTGTGTGTGTGTGTGTGTGTGTGTGTGTGTTGGAGGATGGGGAGCTGGCTGCATACAGAGGTGAGAGGACCAAGAGAGGGAGAAATTTAGATTGACAAATGATCAATGGTCCTGTCGACATCTGGATCCTTGGAATCAAACTCAGGTCCTCAGGCTTGGTGGCAAGTGTCTTTACTCACTGAGCCATCTTTCTGGCCCAAATGAAGGGCTGTCGTCCCTGGGTGGAATCAAATCATCATCCTTTTTGTTAACATCCAAATGCAGTAAACTAATGTACCGCATAGACTTTTAAATCTTTTAAATGCTTGTTATCCTGAGTGTATTACTCTGTGCCCTGTCCTGATGAGATATTCAGAGAAATCGGGTAATATTAAGGTACCATGGTGTTGCACATTTTTATTTGGTGTGAGTCAACATTTAGAGATTTCCATTTAGATATTTGGAGAAGCATAGAAACAAATTATGTCACTAAACTGTGTGGAGACAGTTTTTGGTTACGTGCCCTCTTATCTGTGTTATGGTTACGACCTAGTGAACTGTCAGTCAGAAGCCTTAACCTGCAGGCAATGGTCACTTGGCAAAGGAAGCAAGCCAAGCCAAGCCTGTGGCAGTCTTCCCTCTGGACAGGTGTCTATTTCACTCTTGCATGCTCTGTAGTTTGGTGTTTCAATCCTTTGCTTGGAGCAGAGACTGTCTGGTGGGTTACTTAGTGGAGGAACTCTGAGGATTGTAACTAATGCCTGTTTCATCCACACCATATTATGCAAGAATGGTTCTACACTGTGGTCTTGTCTCACTGTCCACAGGCTGCTGAGGTTAACATTAATGAGTGTAGAGTTGTGTAAATTATTCTACTAATTTAAACCTTTTCTACCATTTTCTTTAAAAGTACAAATATTTAAAGCACTTTTTTTTTAACGTACCATATATTTTGACCATATTCTTTCTTCTCTCCTAACTCTTCTCAGAATCTTCCCACCTCCCTACTCACCCAACTTCATGCTTCATGAAGCCGCCTCAAAAAAGACCTAGAACGAAAAGGCTCAAACAAACAAAAACTCAACATGACAAAAATATCAAAACAAAACATACCTACACACACACACACACACACACACAAGCATGGATTATGTTTTGTGTTGGCCAACTACTCCTGGGCATGGGGCTTGACTTGGAGTGTGGTTGATAATTGGAGAAAACTGATTTTCCCATTTCAAACAAGGGTATTTTATTTTAGGACGATAGTTTAAAAGCATCTTCCACATTTCCTTGTCTAATGTTGCTCATGCTCTAACCTATTAACTGACTCAAAGATCTTATTTTGGAGGAGCAACTTAAGGAAATATGAACCAGCAGAGACTCATGAGAGATTTCTGAACTTGTTCCTCCAAAATAATGCCCAGGATGGAGGAAAATTACTCAGTTCCACTCTTTAGGATTTTATGTTTCTCATCATTTTGAAACCTAGGTTTCAAGACAGCTCAGAGCAGCAATTTATGATAGAATGTTGGTGTTATTCACAGGTATGTTCAGACCGTAAGATGAAAATTATGATGTCTGACAACTGTATCATTGCACATGGTATAATCAGTCAATGGAGTCCTCTGCTCAGGACCCCTAACAGGGAGCCTAGATTCCGCCTTTCACACTCTTCTGTCTTCATCACTGTCTTTGTTAACACCCCTTCCCCATTTGCTATGTACTTAATGAAAATCACCTATTTCAAGTTTCTACTGAAGTATTTCTTCATTTAGGCAAGAATAATTTGCCCAATCACTCTCTATAATCTTGATTATTTCTGTGAGCCAATCTTAGCATGTTGCCCACGCAGGTTTCCACTCTGGAACTCATGGAATCCTCCTGCCTCACCTTTCTTGTGGCTATCACTATTGGGTGCATACCACTAGGCTAGACTATACTTTTTACTAACAACATCAGATTTTACATGGATTTTCCATTATTTTGGTGAACTCGATAAAAAAATAACTCACTGTGTCTTCCTGAACTGTTTTCTTGACCAAGTGATTGCTTCTAATGCATAAGACCCCATAAAGTCTGTTTAAAGAACTAGGTTCCATGCTCTCAAAATCTTCCAAACACTGTGACCTAGATGTTACTTCTTCCCCATTTCCCTTTCCCATAGTTCCTGTAAGTGACCTAACCCTCTAAAGATGGTGGGGAGATGAATTCTGTGATTTCCTAGATGAAACACTGAATTAACGAGGGTGTATCTTAAACTACGCCAGAGCACCTGCCCAAACCAACGCCCCTGCTAAATAGTCTTAGGAAGTGAAACATTTGGCATCAGCTGTCACCATTGCTCAAAACAACAGTCTTGGGGCTTCCTTGCAAAAAGTGCTTTTCTAAGTATTTAAAAAAATATTTCCCACATGCTAAATGTCTGTTTTCTGAGGTTGTTAGATTTCTGAAAGCAGGCAGAACTTTTGGGGAACTAAAGTTGGCAGACGGAGTGAATGCTGAGGCTGTGTAATGTCATTTTTGGCTATTTTGGTTCACTATGGCCTCGGGAGAGATTGGTGCCTTATGTAACTGTAAATTGACTTCGATGCAGGAATAATGAGAATAATAATGTAACAGCTGGCTGCTTCCTCTCTTCTTCAGAACCCCATCTTGTGTGGTCTGCTGTGCATTGACCTATTTCTACACAGTTCATAAATAATTGCTCTCAAAGTTATTTTTTTATGATTAGAATCTACAACTCTCTCTCTCTCTCTCTCTCTCTCTCTCTCTCTCTCTCTCTCTCTCTCTTTCAGATTTTGTGCAAACCTGCTCTTCATGACATTCAGAATGACAATCTTAAAAATCCCTTGTTCTTATAAATCACAAGGAAGGACTCTATATCCAGCTTTAATATTTAATAGCTGCAACTTTAGCTCAAATGACAGCCTCAGTTTACTTATCTGTAAACTATATATTATTATATCAGATATTGATCTTATTGCACTAATTATTATGATATAGGGTTTGTCACCCTATATCAAACCTAAAATCAAAATATAATGAAGCCAATCAAATATGGTCCTATTTGATTGGCTTCATTATATTCACTGGGAGAATTTGAACTTCTTGAGATTAGGGCCCATTAGGACTCCTGTCAGTATTTCCTGCTCATATTTTAGCACATAATGAGCACTCAACAGATGGAACTTATAAAGAAGGTACAGACATTGATTAAGTTTTGCTTCTGTGAAACAAAACTTAGATCAAAGGACATATACCCATCACCACTGCCATGGTTTGATTATGATTGTCCCTCACAAACACAGATGGAAATTTAATCTAAATTATGAGATGCTGAGAGGTGGGACCAGATGGGACCATTAACAACTAATTATGGCTTTGACTTCATGAATGAACTAATACATTCCTTTAATTAATAGATTGGTTGGTAGATAGATGGGTAAATGCGTTATTTTTAAAAATGAGTCAGCTATAAATTTCAGTTTGGTTAGGTCTCTGGAGCACAGTGATACCCTACTATAACTGGGGACTCTGCCAGCGCAAAAGTTATCATCAAATACAACCCCGTCAACCTCAGAGAAAAGCCATGGGTCAAATAAACCTCTCTTCTATATAGTTCACATAACCTGTGGTAATTAGCAACAGGAAACAGACTAAGAAAAGCAGCTGCCATTATTCTTGTAGAGTTACATTTGTAGGAGAAGAGATCACCATGTCTCATGACATTGTACTCCTTTGAGTAATGACTAGTCATTAGGTCAATTAACAATAATTTCTGATTGGGAAGTGCAGCCATATGAGGAGTCCTCACGTGTCTCATATGACCATGAAGATATGATCAGAGCATGTGAATAGAAGTGATATGAATAGAAAGCAGCTTATTCCTAACGATCCCTCTGCATATGAAAATGATGACCCAGTTTTGAACACGTGAATGAGGACTACTTACAGGGGCTAGAGAAAGAGGCCAGAGTCTCTGATTCTCTCAGTGTCTGTGCCACGCATCACAGCAACACATCTCCATGGACTTCCTCCTTGTATTGAGGCTGTTATCAGAGATAGAAATGAACTTGTGTCTTGCAGAAGCTACTATTGTAAACCTAGGTTTTTAAAAATCCATTTGTAGAGTTACCCATCCTATGGCCTCTTCAAAGCCATCATGCTTTTTCTTGTGGCACCTTAGATGTCTTTTTTCTTCATCACTTTACTCTGGTCGACAGTGATGGTGACATCACTTATTAGGTCTTGCCTTTAGTATTCTTTTCTGTAACCACAGACATTGATTACCTCTAAATGTTTAATCCCTTGGTAATGTTAATTTCTCCTTATTACTTTATTTTTCTGATTCCACTTAGTCCACTAGCTAGTTAGGACCCCTGTTCATCTTTAAAGTCATTTCAAGTAGCTGAGTATTACTGGGGAAAAGCAAGAGTGTAAGTCCATGTCTCTAGGTTTTCATGCCACTGTTTCCACAGTCCTCATAAATTCTATGCCACAACTCTACAACGTTCATTCAAAAGTTCATTCCAAAGAAAGCCAACAAATCTCCCATCTTCCTCCTTTTGAAGTCAGCAATCTGTCTATGTTTGTTCCCACATGCTGACTCTTGATTTCTACACATGAGATGTGCCTGCATCCATCAAAGCTGGATCCCTTGCCTGTGCTTAGGACTGGCCTCATTTCAGAGTCTGAGGACTTTCCTTCCAGCAATTGTCATGACTTTCTCCTTATCTATTAATCATCAAACATGCTTGCTATTATACCACCAACTTACTTAAAGAACTCTCTGGACATGCAGAGAACTGAACTACCCCCATTTCTTTCTCTTTCATTCATTATAAAACCTCATTAAAATGCCTTTGCTGTAGTGACCGTGCCCACTCACTCCCCTGCCTCTTCCTTTTCAGTACACTCAGATTTAGTGCTTTCCTCTGAGACCAAGCTAATGGCCATGTTCCTCCTTTTATTTTTCTCTTTCCCAGCGCCTGTTTAATTAATTACTGTCTCTCCTGCTTTGGTGTCTTCCATTATCATTCACCCGTGAGACTCCAGGTTCCTGGTGCTGCTTTTACCACATTTAACCTCTTTCTCCAGCTCCTTTCCTGCTTTTTCTCCTGTGCTCACCTTCTAAATACTAACATATGCCAGAATATAACATGAACACCCATTTTTCTCAAATTCTTTGCTTTGTCTATTACTAGTATACCCTCAATACTTAACAGTATTTCATACATACTAGGGCCTCAGTGAACATGCATACAATGAATGTGTATATCATCTAGTTTCTCACAAAAAATAACAGTAGGGGCTGGAGAGATGGCTCAGCAGGTAAAGTACTGGCTGCTCTTGCAGAGGATGGGGATTCAATTCCCAGCACCCACATAGTGGTTCACAACTGTCCATAACTTTAGTTCCATGGGATCCCACATCTCCTTGCCTCTCTAATGGCACTACATTCATGTGGGGCACAGATATACATACAGACAAAACATCCACACACAAAAACATTTAAAAAATGAAAAGCAATGGTAAATAATGGCTCTCAGTTTTACTCTATATACTCATTTTTAGAGTGTATCTGAACTTATGTTTTATTACTGTGTTGGGATCCAATAATTGCTCCCTGGGTGGGACAGTTCAGCAATTATCTATATAAGAATCTATGCAATACATAGAAAAACCTAATAAAGTATTGGCCTCTGCACACTTGGAATATTAAATAATCACCATGTAAATTTGCTTCAGCTGGACAACTAATGTAGATATCCCAGTTTTAAACTCCTTTCTTTTGCAAATTTATCCTCTTTTACTTGAATGGCACAAGCAACAATTCTAAGTACATGTTACCTGCAGAACAGCTACAAAATCCAACTTCCATTTTACTATAATTGTGCTCCACCCTTTCCATATTTACTAAATGGTGATAAGCCTTTGTTCATAGCGTGCTTTCAGATCAGAAATGAAAGATTGCTAAGTCCCTGGCATTATGATTACATTATGTTTAAAGTGGCCTAAGCTATCTGCAGAGGAAAACAACACGTTCTAATCCATTTAAAGGCTTTTGTAAGTAGTCAGGTCTCCAACTCTTAATCCACCTCATTATGCTCTGGTACTAAAGCAGAGAGGGTTTAGGTCCCTACAGGTACTGCCTGAGAGTGAGTTTACTAACTATTAAAGACAAGTTAAGCAAGCTAGACCACAGAGAGCCCTCATAGCTTGTAACCATGGCAGCCAGAGAGGTGTGGGTTGGGTTGGGTGGATGATGAGAGCAGATCTCCAGGTGTCATCTGGTCTAACATTTCCTGATCTGTTCATAAAACCAGCCATCACATAAGGACTAGTCAGGGCATCCTCACTCCGTTCTAGCCACTTCTGATGCCTCCAGGGTAAGCCTGTTTTTTTTTCATATACCCTATCCCCTCCCCTACTGTGCTAAATATTTTATTTCCAAAGCCTTTTCCTGATTCTTGACTGCATCCTTAGATGCTATATTCTATCTCAATAAAAAGTGAAGCACCACTGATGAAATTCAGCCCTCAAAATTCAGTGCCATGATGACGGAGCCAGTACCATTGCTATCAACTCCACAGTGACAGTCCCACTTAGATCTATCTAAAGTGGACATACTCCCAGATAAACTCAGAACCACATGTCCATCAGGTCAGGAGACCTGCCACCTAAGATGATATATCATGGACCTCCCTAGCAAATTGAAAAGCAGGCCAATGTTCTTCATGAGATGCAAATAAACACTTAGATGTAGCTACTCTGTGGGCCAGTAATGTGTTGCATCATCTCCTTGCAAACGGTTATTAAGAAAACAGTAAAATTATGGCTCTTTTCTACCTTTAATTTATGTTGTTACAATCTAGTCTGCATAAGGCCAGTATAGAACCCTGGTAACATATTTCAAACAAGTAAATTATTCATTTTCACTGTACTTAGTCCTCAAAAATGGTCATGCAATATTTGTTATCTGGTTATCACTCATTTATTTCAGCTAACGTTACACTCAGTTTTTACATTTTTTTTTTTTTTTTTTGGTTTTTTGAGACAGGGTTTCTCTGTGTAGCTTTGCGCCTTTCCTGGAACTCGCTTTGGAGATCAGGCTGGCCTCGAACTCACAGAAATCTGCCTCCTCTGCCTCCCGAGTGCTGGGATTAAATGTGTGCGCCACCACCGCCCGCAGTTTTTACATTTTGAACTTTACTAAATCTAGAATAGAATTACTCCGTTCTTTTAGAGTCAGAATAAATTATACATAAGTTCTGAACTACAATATTCTGTAACAAATAAAGGTTTGTAAAAGCTAAGGATGATGATTTCTCTTGATCTTGTATTTCTTTCTTTTTTTTTTTTTTTTTTTTTTTTT